>APFE031158084.1:16819-49301 GCA_000404065.3 Pinus taeda | reverse complement strand
CTAATGAATTCATCCATAGTCTTTGGATTTATGTACTTGATTCTCTCTTTAAAGGACAATATAATGTAGTTTAGAAAATGTTGCACTACTTATTTTTCTCCTTTCAGGTATGCCACATATCGCAATAAATGAGTAAATTTTGTTACTAGTTCATCCATTGATATTGGTCCCAGTTTTAAACCATGGAATTCTTTAGCTCTATTGTAAAATTAACGTTTAGTCAAATACTTTACTTTAAACAATTGTTCGAACACCTCCTAATCAACCTCTCTACTTTCTAAATTGTGAACTGTTCTCATTTCCTCCCACCACATAGACATTTTTCACTACAAATAATAAGTAGTCAATTTGTCTTTTAACTCAGAAGAATAATCATACACCTGAAAATATCCTTTAATATTGAGCAGCCATGCTTCGATTGGTTCTTCATTCTCCCCATCATAAGTTAGGGGTATAATCTTTATAAATTATATTTGGAGTTCTATTTTTGTCCTCTTCTCTAATTTTCCATGACTTTTTGAGGAACTATGCTCCTCCCCTTCCTTAGATTTCTCCTCCTTGTTTTATTTCATCTCTTAACCAATTTTTTGTTTAGATGTTTCACTCAGATTTTCCTAATCCCTCATTGTTTATATCACCTTGGGATTGGATTTATCACTTGAATTCCTAATTAGTTTCTCTTCTTATGCACTAGCTTTTAACAATTTTTCATACCTTGCACGAAAATTTACCAATTATGTTTGAATATTTCTCATCATGTCTAATCTCTCCTTGGTCGGTATTTTTGATTGTTGTCTAAAATCCACATAAATCTCTTGCTCTCCAATATGTGTACTTCCTTGTAGTTCATCCATTATGCTCTTCCTACATAATTCCTCTCTTACTTTGTGTAAGCATAAACATTTATTAATTAATAAAAGTGTAGTCAGCTCAATGGCCATAGTATTGTAACCTGTTTTCTTTCATACTATATGTAGCATCACCTGTTTTTTGACATAGAAAAATACCTATTTGACAATAATTTGATGTAGTGATTTTTTTAAATAATAATAATGCAAAACATGTCACCACTTTCAAATCCAAATATTCTTTGTGATTTTTGTTTTACTTACCTGCTCATATACATTACTTGTGCAAGGTGGTCATTATCTAACGGTTCTACTATACATTAATAAACATCCTTCACTATTTTTTATATATAATTATTGTGTTCTTGGCATTATTGCTTAAGTTGGGATTACAATGGAAATTCTGAGCATTAGGGCTTATCTTTCTCTTTCTTATAGTTGTCTCTCAATACTTCCTTTTCAAATTACATTTTTATATTCCTTTAGCTCTTATCCCTAACTATGAATGATTTGATTCATTTAAATTAAATACAAACATAACAATACATATTTATTACATCTATTTAACATGTAAAAACTCAAACACTATATAATCTATTAACATGCATACTATATATTATATATATATATATTATATATTATATATTTTATTTTTATAATTAGTGTATATCTTAATATTATATATACTATATTATATTATATATATATATACGAACCACAATAACTATATCAGCCTATACAATATATGCCATAGTCTCATGACCTTTGGGCCTATACATTTTCAATGGTTCCAAGCCTTTGTCTCATGACTTTTGGTCTTACATATGACTTACACATACACCTATATAGATAATAATATATTTGTCATGGATTGTCAAGGATGGGTTTACATTCATTCATGTGTAGGTTGACACCACGATAGACTTTATGATTCTTGATAATTGTTATAATACAACACCATCTGAGATGGCTACAACTTGGACAAGCATCACTTCATTTTTGACTTGTGGCTTGGGTCCCCACTGCTCTCGTGGAACGTTGGCCAACTTTTTATATAAATGGTGTATAATAAATCTCTTTGAATGGATTAGTCGGGCAAGATTTAGGGTAACTACCCTACCTAGCGTCATCATCGTAGTTTCATTGTGTTGATGGGTTTTCAGTGAGAGTGATCTATGAAACTCTGTTCAACCCCATTGCAACTAAAGGTTTCTTTTCCCTGGTTTTGAAGGATTTTCCATTGAATTTCATGAAGGATCTACTCAATCTGGCACTACAAATTTGGGAAGATGATCTTTTATATTTAAGGTGAAGCATCAACTTGCCCCTAGTAATATTTCCATAATTTTATGACATTCCTTCCTTGTATGTTGACTGATTTTAAATTTTACTCTACAACCATTCTCTTATATTATTGTTAACTAACATTGGTTTCTTTGTAGGTATTTTGAGGTTACATGCAAGGGTTTAATTATAAAAAGCACTATTTTTGTCCACAAGTTACTTAAAAGGTGTTTTCCAGTCTATTCCAGGGATTACTAGCATGTTGTATTCTGGGGTGAGTTTTTTTTAAACCCTGGTTTGATGGATTTTTTATAATGTTCATTTCACTCAAATAATTTTCCCTCACATCCTTATTTAGAATTTTTATTAAGGTTATATGTTGTTTCCCTAGCAGAAGAAGTGGTGACACTACTCACCCTCCTACAAGAAACTAAATTATGAATATCCCTTACAACATCATTCTTTTTCCTTCCATGCATTTTCGCAAAGTTGTTCTACAAGAACCAACTATGCTCAAATTTCATTCTACAAGTATGGTTTCATGCCGACCAGAATTTGAGTATACAAATAATTTGATGGCTGGTCTAATATTTTATTGATTTCTCCTTGCACTCTAGAGTCTTAGGTGCTCACATTAACTTTCTAATTTTCCCAGGTCAACAAAGTCATGATGGAATGATGGTTTATAGGTTAGGGTTCAATCAAATTCATCGATAGGCTGACCTTAGTCACACTTCTTTTATCTTAAAAGCATTACTAATATTACATGTGGGAAAAGTCATGGTTACACAAAGAAATGTATGAATATCTATGTGTGTGTGTGTGTGTGTGTATACATATTTCTCGACCTGTATTGGTGAGGTTGAGAGGGGCCTTCCTCTCCTCTGTGGATTTATTTCCTTTGTTGTTATATTAAAATTATTTGTCTGATTTGCTTAGCCATGAGTGTAACAACTATTACATAGATAATGTTTATGTATAAATGTATTTTTGCGTGAACACACATATATTTTTCTAGCTCTATTCTTCTTTCAAATAAGATTGTGGTCACATTTATAAGCATGCATGTTCAATTATAGTTATAAACAAAACGAGTCTATTGTTATATTTATTTTTCTATAAATATGTTCTTTAATAATGATTATATATGATTTATTCTATTTTTGTTGTATATAAATGCTTTGTCACACTAGAGAATACTTACATGCATGTAGACATTTTCTTTTTCAACACACAATGCTTGTATTTTGAAAAGTTGTAATATTTCTTAATATATATTCATGCTAGAGGACGAGTGGACCCCTGTAATGCGGGACTTCTTTTCGGTGTTCTGAGCCCTAACCCACTTATGTTCAGGACAGATGGTGTCTGTCCTAAGAAGAAAATAATTATTTTCTACAAGTCTGCACATATAGCCTATACACAAGCCCAAACGCTAAGCATGTTATTATTATTATCTTCAAATATATATATATATACACACACACCTAATATTTTCTTTGTAACCTCATTAGAGGAAATTTTAACCTAAAAGTGACCTCCTAAGGAAAAATAATAAAATAATAAAATAAGTTATGAATTTTGGAGGGAAAAGAAGGAAACTATTTTTTTCAATTGTATTTTTGGCTTATCTCCTTATAGATTTACTTAAATTTCAAGTGTACACACTCATTGGATGTGGAATTAAATTCTACATCCAATGAATACCCATTATGCATACTTTTGAGAAGACTCGAATTGATAAAAATTGAGGATACCTTAAAAACGTGTGTTGAAACACACTTTTTTAATGTATCTTCAATATTTATGAAAGTGGGTTTTCTGAAAAGTATGCATAATTGGACTTTTGGATGTGGAATTTAATTTTGCATCCAACGATTATTTACATTTGAAATTTGAGTAAACCTATAAGGAGATAAACCAATATAAGATCACAATGCAAACACAAGAACACCATATCTAGGCTACAAGTCAGGGCCAAAACCTCTGATATAGAGGAAAACCCATAAAACATCTTCTTATAGAATCTGTTCAATGAATACTTCCAAGACCTTGACCTTCACCCAAGACTAGACCTACGAGCTAATGAGCCAACTACAAACTCACCCAAATTCTGTGCACAATGATGATTGCAGAAATCCTAGTTCTTCCAAGGAACTTGAACATGAGAGTAGGTAGAGATTGAATTCAATGTCCTTTTCACCTTCACTATATTCCACATAGATTTCCCCCTCTTCCTCCACATTTTCACTCGATCAAATTTCACTTTACTTTTGTGTAATCACATATAACTTGATTTCGATTTACGTCCCAAGTTATGTGAGGTTGTTCCTTTATATAGGGTTCCGAGAGAGAAAATTAAGCTTTACTAACTCATCATCTGGAGACTTCTAGATACTACATTAATAATTTTTGTTTCCTTGATACATGCATTGTCCAATCAATAGACCATCATGACCTTGACTATTGACTTAAAAAAACTCCCCTAGAGCAATCAATCGATGGTTTGACCTAGGACAACAACATGATGAGAAAGAAACTCCATTTCCAATAATAATTTTCCTTTTTAAAAATAATTTTTTTTTATATTTTATTTTTTCAAGTACATCAATAATTACATCAAGTTATGACTCAAGTACATTTATGAAGAACAAAAGTAGTTACATTTCAACATAGGTACATTTATATATATTTATTTTTATCACTTGATTCTTTGTTTATTTCGAAGAGACTATATGGAAATTATCGTACACATTGTTTTTTCATTTTTTTCAGATATCACTCAAAAAATCCTAACATGATTTTCTTATTACCCTCTAGTTATTATAATGGTGAGAAATACCTTTGTTCTAACACTTGTTTGATGTACATGTAACAATAGAGTTAAAAAAAAGAATAACTATACTTTATAAAAACTGATACTCATATTCAACAACAATAACATCTTACGTTAAGGTTTTATAGTTTTTCAGTCCATTAGTTTCCACAAAAGCTATTTACTCTTTACTTATTGTACAATTCTACATTTCGACTATTCACCAATTAATCAAATATATACTTGTCCAAATCCTTTCAAGAATAGGTTAAAGGTATCCACGATAATCACAATGTTGAACAAACTCTCTTTTAGTTCCCCGCTAACTCCGCCCTTAGCTTCCAATGAAACTTTGGAGAAATCTAGATTAGGATTCACCTCCTCAACCCCTAGCAACACCTTGCTAATGTTCTGGGTTCAACCAATATTTTTCTCCCACTAGTATTCTATTTTAAAGGTGAATGTTTTTATCTATAATTCCTTATACAAAATCCATCACTTGAAATTTTCCTTCAGCCATGTTAATCTCTTTAATATTGTTATTTCATTTTAAAAATCAATTTTAGTTTTTCTTTCTCCCAAAAGATAAATAATAATGAGAAAACTTTTTTTCTTCCTTTCTTTCTCTACCCATTTAGGCATAACTTACTTCAACTGTTTTCCTTGTAGTTAGAGGTTAATCTTTCATGTTAATCTTTAACATATTTCTAAGAGGATTAACATGGCAAAAATAATTTCTTGTTTCACTATTGAAATAAATATTTACATCCACATATTTCATCAAATGTCTTTTATTTTTTTTCCAACCAACAATTAAGTATAAAAGTGACATAGTAAGTTTGTAGGGTTATTATAGATGCATTGTTTTTTAATGGCCTAAAGCACAATTGATTCAATGTTTCCTAGATGTGTGACCAAGCTTATTATGTGTTGTTCAAATCAAAAAATTGTCAAATCAAGTCTGTAACCACAAGAGAGAGAGAGTAGTTGAAGTCATTAGAAAATATAGTAATGTATATGTTCTAAAAGGGAAGATCGAGAAGTTATGTTTGAATAATATTGATGATAGATGTATATGGTGTTGAAGGCTAGGACATCTGAACATTGTTCAGATTGTCAAATTGTAGAACAATAATGTTTTCAGAGATCTTCTAAAGATTTCTAAGCCAAATGACACTATTTGGAAGTCTTTTCATATTCATAAACAAGTATGAATACCATTCAAATCCAAGGATAACTCATGAATCAAGCCATTGTAGTTAATACATGCAGACTTGTGTGGTCCTTTTAGAGGTCAGATATAATTAGGCAAATTTGATTTCGTGCTTATCATTTATGGTTTTAGAAAAATAAGATGGGTTGCCTTCTTAAGAGAAAAATTAGAAGACTTTGAAAAGTTCAATAAATTTAAGGCCATGGCTGAGAATGAGACAAACTACAAAATTAAGTACATAAGGCTTAATAATGGTGGTGATTTTACCTCCGAAGAGTTTGATGATTGCTGCAAAGTACAACACATAAAAAGATAATTTACCATAGAAGACACGCCACAAAAGAATGGATTAGTAGAGAGAGCCAATAGGTCAGTCTAGAACTTGGCTAGAACCATGATGGGAGAAACATGTATACTACAAATATTTTAGGTTGAAGCCATTCACAAAACAGTGGCACAATTTAATATATATAGTGATAAAACTCCACATGAGTTTTTTTATAGCATACTTTCCACAATAAAGAATTTCAAAGTGTTATCACTCCATAAATTTCGTTCAAATTCATGAACTCTCTTGATTTTTGTAATTTCGTAGCGCTCCTAGTTGGGGTGATCTCGTAGTGTTGTTCATCTTCTGATTTCGTAGTGCTCCTGATTGGGTTATCATGTAGTGCCAATCTGCTCCCATGACAAAAAAAATGGCATTTGGGAACAAATATACAAGTTTGGCTATTATCATAGTTTAGTGTGAATGTAAAAATTTCAAGTCATTGTCTTAGGTTTAGTTTCTAAGTTTAAAAAAAAAGGTACACTGCCATTTGATTTGGCAGTGTCGTTCTAAATGAATTCGATAGAAGCAATGACCAATTAAATGGAAACAAAGGTATGTGATTTCATGTTTTTTTCACTACCATGTCAATTATCAACTAAAAACATCCTCAACAGACAGAGTCCGCTACCAAAATAGTTGTCAGTGCAGCTAGTTTTACCTGATAGATGGATCAAAGTTAACATTTTATGTAAGTCTTGTAGATTATGCCATCGTATTGTCAAAGTTATATGATTCATCAGTGAAATACATGGTGATAAACAAGGGAAAAAGGTCTAATTATAAGAAGCCAAAATCATTGAAAATGGTAAAGCAAGTCCCTAAGGTGAAGGTTAAGATGAATGGGAGGAAAAAGATAAATGTATATGTTTTATTCGAAGTAGAAAAAACACTTAACTGAGAGTTTTGAACAATCATTGTCAAATTATTTGTCAGTGAATTTTCCTTTATTTTGTCAACCTGCGCTATCAGTTAATCCATCAGTTCCCTGAACATGTTGGCTTTGGCTAACGTTGACAATTATTTTGTCAGCATTTTTCATAGTTTTGATCTCATAACATCCGCTAGTTATTTTTCTAGCACTTATAATTTCTATAGGACTTTTGTAATGATAAAATGATTAGTTTGGATTGAGTTATTTGGAGGATATTTCACATAGTTATTATCATTTTTTAGGATAAATTCAAAGAGCTATGAAGAAGGGCTATTCTGAGTACAATAACTAATATTTCAATAGTATTCTGAGGCACCAGTTTGGGGATTACCAAATTTTCTGGCAAGAAATCTGTTATATGTTTTGTTCCTTTTCTTTAGAAATGTTTCCAACTACAGTTAGCAACATTATCAACTATAGTTCTAGTTTTATTTCAAGTAGTTTGCCATATATCACAATGTCAAGATGAAAATGCATTAAATATTTATTTTGGTCTATTTCCTAAAGATAGTTTGTAATTTGACCTTCCTAGAATTATGATTTTTGTTTGTAAATAGTTCTGTATAAATACATTCCAAAAGAAAGAATAAGTATTGGTCCCTAAAGGGAAAAAATTAGTATTGTATAATATTTTTTTGAATGTTAATGAAAGAAATTTCAAGAAGAAGTGTCAATATATTGTTTCAAGAGCCTCATGTTATGACATCTTCATAGCCTCTCCCTCTAGTGTTGTTTTCTTCTCTATGTATTCCATATTTGTATTTCCTCTAGATTTGAATGAGTGTTATAGAATTAGAATTCATCTCTTTGATGCTCTGATTCCATGGTTACAAAAATTTTCATCATTGACGCTTTGTCCATTGCATTCATATTTGTTCACTGGTTTATCTTATATTATTGCAAAATTCACCATAATTGGTGCTCTGTTTTAATCAATATGTTGTTGCTTCCAATCACCATACTACAAACTATGTTTAAGTGAAGAATTATATGTCTAGCCTAAGGAAAACATATTGCATACCATTAGTCTTTTTATTTTGCTAGATTATATTCATATATTAACTCCTACCAAATGGATTGTTTCTTTCATGCCCAACCAAACCCTATTTCAACACCATTTAACTAAATATCTAGCCAGTGCATTGAAAACACAACCAGTTGTTGAGGCGACACTGGGTGACTGAGATGTAAGATAGATCCCTATCTGAATTGGAGGGGCTAGCCTCCAACCATAATGTTTGGTTTAACGTTACCTTAGTTATTCTGCTTCCCATCCAAGATTAAATATGGGTGATAACATTTGTGGCATCGTTGGCGAGGAGGCAAAGTTTGATGTCAAATAATCCCTAGGTAGAACAACAAAGAATCAAATTTCATTATTTATGGTGAATGCTAATCATACACAAAGAAGTTGTACATATTTCACCTGGTGACTCTATGGTCAAAGAATACAGAGTTCAAGGTGACTCCACTGTCCGAAGAATGTGAAGCTTGAAAAATGTGCTAGTGAGTCCACTGGATTCAATGAGAGACAGATGTTGCAACTATTATTTCAAGGTATACATGCTTGAATTTTCTTGACCTCCTAGTTTCCCTAATATTCTACCAACACATGAATATTTTCTAATGAATGGTCCTAAATTTGATGAGGATGATCTAAGACTAGCCTTGAAACATATCACAAATTACTATGACTTTACTAATCTCCTTAAAATCAGGAAACAATATGTATTCCTTAGACTATGTTATGATTCATTATAAGGAAAATGTAGAAGTTGGGTTAAAACTTTACTTGTTAAGTTCATAAGGTCTCTAAATGGTTTCTTGAATTATTTTCTTAAAAACATGGATGGAAAAACCAGACTTAGTGGCAGACTCTCCTTCCATTCAAGTTTTTAGAGAATGTAATGATTTCTGTAGAGATGATGAGGTGGATAAACAAATTTCCTCATTTGTGTCTTCTTACATAAATTCATGTAAATGTAGCTCAAAGCATAATATTCAATTTTTGGATGAATTTTCTGAGAAGATTGAAAATGAGTTGGAAGCTTTAGATATTCAAAGATTACTCCAAATTTTTCCAAATTAAGGTGTTTCTTTTGAAGTTTTATTTTAGGAGAGTGAGAATTTTTTTTTTCCTTGTAGTATTCAGAATGGGTCTGAGTTTGAAAACTCACATTTGGAACAATTGTTTTACATAGAAAGCACATGTGAACTCTCTAACCACTACAACCAAATTGTATAATAATTTGAGGATCAAAAAATAGATCATTTAGTTATTGATCCTGTGGGTAACTACATGGAGGGTTTTTTCAGCTTGAATTTTCAGACATTTTTCCTTCTGGAGACAAAATGCATCATGAGTTGGTTTCGCCACTACACTTAGTTTTGATTTTGCTGAAGCATAGTCAAAGAGCCACAGTATTTGAGTAGCTACTTGACTGGTTGTATTGGCATTTTTGTATTATCTGATCCAACATTCTTTCAACAGGTTACTATAGGATGAGTATGCAATAAGCTTGTTGGCCAAGCATTTATTTTCAACCTACAGTTTCAGACAATAAATATAAAACATATACAATTTTGGTTCTGAGTTTTGTTCAAGTGTAGACTAGGTTGGTTGCAAGGTCAAGTTGTACGTTATAGGTACTTTGTTGCCTCATTGGAAGGACAAAATCCCCAGATGGAATCGATTTTATCACTCCATAAATTTTGTTCAAATTCATGAGAGCTCTTGAATTTTGAATTTTGTATTTCTCCTAGTTGGGGTGATATCACAGCACTCTTGGTATTGTGATTTCGTAGCACTCTTGACTGGGTTATCTCATAGCGCCAATGTACTCCCATGAAAAAAAAAATTCATTTGGGAAAAAATAAACAGGTTTGGTTGTTATCACAGTTCAGTGTCAATGTAAACATTTGAAATCAATTCCTTAGGTATGGTTTTTTAAGTTAAAAAGAAAAATTACACGTACATTGCTATTTAATTTATAGAAGTATTTTAAATGAATTAAATAGAAGCACTGGAAAATTAAATTGAAGCAAAGGTATTTCATTTCAGTAATTTTTTACTCCCAAACCAATTACCAGCAAAACCAATCCTGAACTGACAGATGTCGCTGCAAAATAGTTGTCAACACATATATTTTTAGGTGACAGATGGATCTAAGTTAGCATTTTATGTAAGTCTTATTGATTATGTCACCGTATTGTTAGAGTTAGATGATTCACTGGTGAAAGACATGGTGATAAACAAGGAAAAAGGGTTTAGCTCTAAGAATCCAAAACAATAGAAAGTAGTAAAGCAAGTCCATAAGGCAAAGGTTAAAAAAAATGGGATGGAAAAGACAAATTTAGATATTCTATTAGAAGCAACAAAAACACTTAGCTGAGAGTTCTGAACCATCGCTATAAAATTATTTTCTAGTGAATTTTGCCTCCATTTTATCAACACATGCCACCAATTAATCTGCCAGTTCCCTCAAAAGTTTGGTTTTGGCTAACACTAACAATTATTTTGTTAGCATTTTTAACAGTTTTGATCCCATAGCATTCGCCAGTTATTTTTCTAGTGCTCATAGTTTCTACATAATTTTTACAATGATAAAAAGGTTAGTTTTGATGGAGTTATCTAGAGGATATTTCACATAATTATTATCATTTTTGAGGATCAGTTCAAAGGGATACGAATAAGGGATATTCTGAGTATAGTAATGAATATTTCAGATGTATTCTAAGGCACACATTTGGGGATTACTAGATTCTATGGAAAGAATCATTTATTTGTTTTGCTCCTTTTTTCTAGCAGTTTAAATAAAGACTATTTCTATTAATAAGAAAAAAAGAGGTATTTATAGTGAGGTTGCAACCTCAGAGGGTGTGTGAACCAACCCCCGACAGCAGTATCTGGAGATTTTTTGCCAAATTGGCAATAAAACAGAGTCCAGAGAGGAGCAACTGTACATGGATAGAAGATCCCTCTACTACAATGATATGAGCTGCTTCTAGTTAACCTCTCCTTACAAGACAAAATTGCGCTTAAGAGAATGATTACAACATCAGGATTCTGAGGCAAAAATGCGCATAACAGACTTTCCAAAAATGTGGTAACAGCCAGCAGAGTTCCAAAAAACCTTGATAAGGTCGGGATATGAACCAACATAAACTTGCAGCATAACCAGAATATAAAAAAGACAGTAACAGAGGTTCTGAAATCAAAACTTAGACCTTGGAATTGGATAAACCAGACTGTGTGAAGGGGGCAGTTAATCATGCAGGGTCGGAGGGTAAGTGTCCTGCTCAGCAGGCTTGCTTGGTGCGGCGACCCAGGTTACTTCTTCAGTGCCTTCCGCTCCGCCCTCAGTAGTAGTTACTAGATGAAGAACTCCAAAATCATGCTGTACAGGACCACAAACCAGAACGTCTTCCTGAGTCGAAATCCTTTGACGGGTGTTATCCTCGGCGACAGGGGAGTCCTCCTGCATGTGTTCACCAGTGAGTGTCGCTCCTTCCAATTCTCCCTGAGCCAGACTTTCCTCCGGAGATTAGGTAGATGAGGAGATAGCCGAGTCATCCTGCTATTATGCCTCTTCCGCCATCAGAATGGTAGTAGTGATAGTTACCACTGGCCTGTTCAGTCGACTACGGAAGGTGAAACGGGAGGTCTGAAAGGAGGTGTTCGGGATCTGGCTGGATGGATTGGGGGGGTGAAGACGGAGAAGCAAAAGAGATGGGAATGACATTCGGAGAAGGGGAAAGCGAGGCTCGACCTCTGGGAGCTGAAGAACCCCCTCTGCGTGGTATTCCTCTGCGCCGAGGCATTTCAAACACTTGCTTACGACTGGGAGAGCCGAACAGATGAGTATTGAGGAGGGGGAGACATGAACAGAGGACGCTAAGGGAATGAAACCTGCAAACAAACTTGACAGCACTCAGAGACGGGAAATGCCCAAGGCGAGGGAGGAGCTGGGTCGCTTTATGGCTGTGAGTCCTCATGGCTGGCCAACTAAGAGACATTAATGCCCCTGCGCTCAGCTGACAACAATTAATTCTGGATGGAACCATTTTCACATCGCTCAAGAACCCAAGATCGAACTGTTGCTGTGTGATCTGCATTCATAAATGCGAACGAGTGTGCAGCCAGCTGCCATGAGGGTACTATGCGTGTTGGGCATGTGTACAAGGAGCACCCGCATCCGGGTAAACTGCCTGATGATGAAGCTGGTCTTCCTCAACTAAATTTTTGAATTCAGTGAGTTGTTCCTTAGTAGCTATGCTGAGCGTGGGGCCTGAATAGGAATCCATCTCCAATTATGCTCCAATATTGGCTAAAAAGTCTGCAAGTTTGTTTCCTTCTCTTACTGTGTGCTTGAAGGAAGTTGCTTGGTATTGAGAAAGCCATTGTCTGATTAGTTCCAGCCTTTGCGCCATTCTCCAACTGTTACTTATCTTGTGGATTGGAGCTCCTTGTAGGAGTTTTGTGGCCATATTGATAATGATTTGAGAGTCACCTTCTATTATAAGGGGAAAGAATATGTATTCCTGAGCCAGAGTGAGTCCTTGCCAGAGTCCTTCCAATTCTGCCGAATTGTTGGTATCCCATCCTTTGGAGCCTAAGTAGATTAGATGAGGGGTACCTAAGTGATCCCTAAATACCCCCCATAGCCTGTTTGTCTTGGGTTGCCTTTGGAGGCCCCATCAAAGTTGAGCTGATACATATTGCGAGGTGGAGGGGACCATTTTGTTGACTTTTTTTGCCTGTTGAGATGCTGGTTTTGAGAGTTAGGCTTGTGGTTTAGAGTGATTTTCCAGTTGTCCCATATTGATTTTTCTTTGTGATCCGTTGGGAAGTCTTCCAATGACTAGTCTTGGATGGAAAGAGATTCGTTGATGTTTCTGTGCAATATAGTCCATATCTGCTCCAGTGTCTAGGTTTGGTTTTTGAATAGTCTTCTGTTCCTCTCCTTCCAGATGTTCCACATTAGGAGACCCGGTATGAGCTGCCAAAGCGAGTTGAGAAGCCTGCTCTGATAAGCTGACTGCTTCCAGTTGCGTAGTGTGGATTTGAGATCTCCTTGTACCCGGCTTTCATTTTTGCACCGAAAGATGGCTTTTTCCCATAATTTCCTCCCCAAGTGGCATGTTTGCAATAGATGAGTAGCTGTTTCTTCTTCTTGTTTGCAGTTTGGACAAATAGATGGCCCTGAGAAATTTATTTTCCGAAGGTTATCCCATGTGAGAATTATGTTATGAGAGAGTAGCCATAAGAAGGTGGAAACCTTTTGCCAAATTGAGGACCTCCAAATTTGGTCCCATAAATTATCTTTTACGATCTTGTCTTTAGTAATGATATTATAAGCCTCCCTGGTGGTGAATGTTCCTCTTTCTTCATATCCCCATCTTAGTATATCCACTCCTGTGGCTTTGGGAGTTTGCCTCTTTTTTAGTTCATCAGAGAGAGTTTGTTGGGTTATCTCATATCCTTCCTCCCTTATGATTTGATCGGTCCCTTTCCATTTCCTGTATTTTTGGGTGGTTGATGAACTCCAAAATTGATTGACTGTTTCTGGGGGATGGGTTCTTTGCAGTGGTAGAGGGAGATCATGCAAAAGATCCTTGATCTTTGGGAGTTGCTGCCAAGAGTCGTCCCAAAATCTTGCTGAGTCTCCACTTTTGATTTCCCAGAAGTTGTGTTTTTGTATAAGGTTCCTATGTTGGATGGCTGAGTTCCAAATTGTAGATCTAGTGCTGAGTTCCGACATACGGATTCTGTCTTCAATAGGGTTGTTGCTTGCATATTTTTCCATCCATAGAGAGGCCCAGGGAGTATTTGGATGAGCTAACCATCGCCACCATAATTTGGCGCCCATTACTTTGTTGCTGTGCTCAGGATTTCTTATCCCAATACCCTCGACTTTTTTAGGAAGACATACTTTTTCCCATTTAACAAGAGCCCATTTTCTATTATGGCCCGAGCTGCCCCATAGAAAGTTGCGCTAAAGATTCTTTATAGCCTTGAGAACCCATTTAGGCGCCGCCAAAAGGGAGAAGAGATAGAGAGGCATGGATTGAAGAATGGCTTTGATGAGAACTACTCTACTGGCCATATTCAGAGATCTGTGAGTCTATAGGAAGAGTTTGGCTTCGAGTTTTTCTAGAAGGTCTCTCCATGAGGAGTACTTGAGGGCCGAGGCTATCATGGGAGCGCCTAAATATTTGGAAGGGAGGCTGGCTATAGTGAATCCTAAAATACGGGCAATCGATCTTTGAGTAGACACAGGAGTGTTAAAGAAGAAAATTTGGGATTTGACCTAATTGATAAGGGCTCCAGAAGCATCCGAGAAAGTAGACAGGATATCTTTGAAAAGGCGAGTTTCTTGGACTGATGGATGCCCAAAAAGCATATTGTCGTCCACAAATTGTTGATGGGAGAAGGAGGGGGAATTGTTGAAAGGGAGACCTTTAAGATAGCGGGAGGCAATAGCAGACTTAATATTGCGGCCCAATCCTTCGCAATTATAACAAAAAGGAACAGTGAGAGTGGATCCCCTTGCCTAATTCCTCTAGAAGGACGAAACATATCAAAGGGGATACCATTGATGAGTACAGAGAAGAACGAAGAAGTTAGAAGGCTGAGGATCCATCTAGTCCATGAAGGATCGAAGCCAAAAGCATTTAGAATTTTTTGAATATACTGCCAACTGATACCGTCAAAAGCTTTGGATAGATCTATTTTTAACAACATACCTCACTTCTTAGTTTGCTTCAGAGAGTGAATTATTTCATGGGTGAGAATAATTTCATCCGTGATCTGGCGGCCTTCCACATAGTCGGATTGCTCTGGCAAAATAAAAAGAGGGCGCAGAGGTTTCAGCCGACTAGCAATAACTTTTGAAACAATTTTGTATATGATGTTGCAAAGATCTATCGGGCGATACTTATCAGGCGTATTGGCTTCCTCTATCTTGGGGATAAGAGCCATAAATGTGGCATTCAGCCCAGGGTACATGCATATTAATGCACGAGATTCTTCAACCAATTGCCATACTTCTATTTGAATGAGATCCCAGAAATGGTGAAAGCAATCTGAGGTAAATCCATCAGGGCCTGGTGCTTTTCCGGCTTTTAATTGCTTGACAGCAGTATCCACTTCGTGTAACTGGATTGGTTGGAGGAGAAGGAGATTATGCTCATCGGTTATCAATTTGGGTATCTGCTGTAGTATTTTCTCTATTGCAAGAAGTCTGTCAGTATTGGGTTCTTGGTGGACCTTCTTGAAGTATCTAAGAAAATTCTCTTCAATGCCTTCATGCGTCTCAATTCTTTCTCCTTGATCATTTTGAATATGGGAGATGAGATTGTGCATTCTGCGTTGCACCGTAGTTTTGTGAAAGAACTTGGTGTTCTTTTCGCCATCCTTAAGCCATCTGATTCGTGATTTCTGTCTCCAAAGAATCTCCTCCTGTTGAGCTCTGTTGAGAAGTTGATCTTCGATAGCTTGTTCCTCTTTTGCTAGTTCCGCATATCCTCCTTCTTTGATGATCCTTTGCTGAGTTAGCTTCATTTCCTGATTAAGAACGGCCCGAGCTTTGAAAATGTTTCCAAAGGTGGTATGATTCCAATGTTTGATTTCTCTTTTGAGGAATTTCAATTTTTTTTGGAAGTTGGTCATTTTGGATCCCCCTGTGGGATTGAATTTGATCCAGGTTTGTCTAACAAATTCATTAAATTCTGGGTGAGTAAGCCAGAAAGTCTCAAAACGGAAAGGGAGTTTAGTATTATTACCTGGACGATGCCATTGGAGTGCGATAGGCCAGTGATCTGATCCTGATATTGGCATAATGGAGGCTATAAGATCTCCTCCCAGGTAAGGCGCATTATCCGAGACTAAGAAACGGTCTAACCTTGAAGCTATATGTTGTGCTCCTTCTCTTTTGTTGGTCCAAGTGAATAGACCATTATTTGATGGGAGATCTATTAGCCAGTTTGACTGGATGAAATATTTGAGTAAGTGTCCATCTCTGATTCCATTTTCTCTGCCGCCCTGATTTTCCTCCATTCTTGCAATCATGTTGAAGTCTCCTCCTGCTATCCAAAGAGGGTGGTATCTGTTAGAGTTGAGTGTAGAGAGGTGTTCCAGAATCTCTGCTTTCAAATTAGTATCCTGTGGGAAGTAAACATTAGTGAGATGACCATGAATGTTAGTTCCAATTAAATGGAAGATTGCCTGAATAAAGTTCTTGTTTGAATGTATGTTACTAAGTTGTATTACTCTTGCATCCTAGATAATTTCTAAGCCCCCAGAGGCTCCTTGAGCATCAACTACTGTGACTTGCCCTCTGGGCCAAACTTTTGCTGCTATCTTTTCCAAAATTGACATACTGCATTTGGTTTCTTGCACAAAGAGAATATTCGGTTTTTCCTGCATAAGCATGTTTTTTAAGAGTCTTCCTTTCCTTGGGCTGTTGAGCCCTCTTATATTCCAGGATATCAACTTCATTGAGAAGGATTAGGATGAATGTTAAAGTACTTGGTCAGCTTCGCATATCGGCCTGACTCCACTAGCACTTCGCCTATCTTGATGGTCCTTTCCAAGATTGTTTTTCTTCCCCTTTTCTTACTGTCTTTTGTGATGAACTTTCCATCCCATGGGCTACCAATTTGAACCCCTAGAGAGTGTTTCTTGTGCGCTTTTTTTAAGACCTCTTCCAGTTTGTCCAGTTGCCTGTCTGGAATCTTGTCAAAGTTGTCGGTCTTGCATGCTAGTTCCAAACTAAGAATGTCTAGTTCTCCTATGTCAATGTTCTCAGGATCTTCTTCCATCATCTGGGTCTCTGGGAAGACTTCCTCTGTCTCCTTCAGTGTCTTGGAGCTTGATTCTGGGGTATCCATTTCCATTTCTTGAGAAACCCCTGCCTGCGGATCAGATTGAGAGATGTTAAGCATTTTGTTGGATTGAGAATCCTTTGGTTGTTGCGAAGGACCCGCTGGTAATTCTCGGATCAAGTCTTTGACCTTTTGCATTTCTTGAGCTGGGTCTTGCGTATCCAGATTGGCAAGGATCTCGAAGCTATTGGGTTTTGAGGATTTAGCTTTGTTGGCCTGATCTATTTTACCATTGGTAGTGGGTTTTTTGTTACCTCTTCGACGATTGACAACTTTTGTAAAACCATCAGGTTCCTGGTTATCTGCATTTGTGCTAGTGGGCATTTTCTTGTTTAGGGGACAGTCTCTGAAAAGGTGCCCTAGATTATGGCATTTCCTACACCTAAACAGAACATGTTCATAATCTATCAGTTGGATCCATTCAACATCTTCATGCAAGAATCTTACTGTATCTGGCAGAGGTTGTTTGAGATCCATATAGATGCAGATGCGGGCATATGAAGTGTATCTGCAGAGCTTTGTATCCTCAGCAACCTTGACGAATTCTCCCAGTGTATTTCCTATTTCTTGTAGTGAGCTTTCTTCCCAATATTCCCATGGTAGTAAATATAACCTGATCCAGACCAGAGCATAACTGAGATCTTCCTTGTCCAGGTTAAATCTTTCAACCCATGCTTTGAGAAAGAGTCCTGCAGAGTTAAAGAAATAAGGCCCTCCATCTAGAATCTTGTTTCGATCTTCCAGGCAGTTAAAGACTGCTGTAAAAAACCCTTTAGGTCCTAGGTGTAGGGTAATGTGGCCCTTTGGATTCCATTTTGTGTTTATCCATCTTCTGAGTGCTTTCTCGGTTGGCCATATACCAATAAATTTTCCTATCAGAGCATGGTCCCTCATATATTCTATTCTGGCATTGATTTTGTGACTGGGGAATTCCACCGTGGGTCTGACAGTAGCTACTGGTCTGCATGTGGACGATCTGGCCGTATTTGCTTCCTTCTGAGTCGATTCGTCATTTCTTTGTTGACTGCTTTCCTGTTGGGTGCTATTTTGGTCCGTCTCATTCACTGTAGCTGCGCCTTTCTGCTTTTGACCGTCGTGTTGTGGGGGAGGTGCTTCGTCCCCCCATGGGAGGGCGACATTATGCTTACTGCCGATTCCTTAGGTTCTGTCAACTGCGGTCCTATCTGCTTTGGTTAACAAAGGTATGAACTTTGCAGGCCTGCCGTGGCAGGGGGTTCAGAGTCCAGGGAGGGCGCGTTTAAACCCTAATCGCCATTTCGCAGAGCTCTCTCAGCTCAATATTCATATCAATCGCTACAGTTAGTAGTGTTATGAATTATAGTTCTACTTTTATTTCAAGTGGTTTACCATATAGCACAAAGTCAAGGTCATAATGCATTCAATATTTATTATGGTAAATACATATTAAATTTTGGATAATAGATCGAGCATATTTCCTAAATATAGTTTGTAACTTGATCTTCCTATAATTTCAATTTCAGTTTGTAAATACTTCTCTATAAAACTACTCAAAAAGATACAATAAGGGGTGACCCCCAAAGGAGAAAATGACTATTGTATATTATTTTTCTGAGTATTAATGAAAGAATCTTCAAGTAGAAGTTTCGATATATTGTTTCTAGAGATTCATGTTATGATATATTCACTATATGTCCCTCTAGTGTTGTTTTCTTTTCTCTATATTCCATATTTGTATATCCTCATCTGAACGAGTGTTGTAGAATTAGAATTCATCTCTTTGATGTTATGATTCCATGTTTACTGAATTCTTAATCATTGATGTTTTTTTCATTGCATTTTGATTTCTTCACCAGTCTATATGATATTATTGCAAAATCCACAGTAATTGTTGTTCTATTTTAATTAATTTGTTGTTGCCTCCAATTACCACACAACAAACAATGTTTAAGTGAAGAATTATATGTCTTGATTATGGAAAACAAATTTCATACCACTATTCTTTATGTTTTCTAGATTATATTCATATATTAATTCCATTGCCCAATGGAAGATTTCTTTCATGCCCAACGAAACCCTATTTCAACACCATTTAACTAAAGGTCTAGCCACTACATTGAAAACATAGTTAGTTGTTGAGGTGACATTGGGTGATTGAATGGTTAAAAGAGAGACTTCTCTGGGATGGAGGGGTTAGCCTCTAGTCTAAAATTTTTGTTTGAGGTTACCTCATTTACTCGCCTTTGTAGCCAGGGTTAAATCTGAGTTATAACACAAAGTATTTGTAAGCAAGTGTTATATCAAGAAGAGTGATGAAAAACTTGGTATGTTCGAAGCAAGAGCTAATTAAGGTATTTTTATTAAATAATATGAGAATAGAAAGGTCTATACACGATACAAAAAGAATACAATAAAAATAATAGAGTTCATTCATGTTAAAGTTGATGAGAACAATTAATTTGAAAATAATTAGCGAGTGAATATTAATTCCAATGATCCAGTCAGCAATACTGAAAAGGTTGATGATGTTAGCCTCATAGTCATGATCAATAAGTAAAAAATAATAAAATTATGAAACTTATAAAATATAATTACTACTTGTCTTTGATATGCTCATCAATTCTAGAATGAGCCTATTCCTAATACTTAGGAGTTTGTTGAGGTCTAGTTGGTTCAAAGATTCTATCCGACTAGTTAGCCTCCTAGATTAGTATGTGGTTGAGATATTCACTCAACGAAGAGATTGCATGTCCAAGATAGACTAACTATATTAAGACATAACTTGATGTATTTATGTTGTATCATGATTCTTTGTGAATACATACATTCAGGTTGAAATCCTATTCCACCATGTTTTTGTCTCTCTGACATTATTTTATTTTCATTTCATTATTTTCAATTGTTATTAGAGAAACTATAATTTCTCAATGGTAGTGTTCCATGGGAAGGCAAGACTATGTTTGAGGAATTTTATAATCGATCAATTATCAGTGTCTATTCACTGTATGGTGATGGTCCATGACAATGTGGATTCTATATACCTACACATACAACCTATGCGCAAGTGAAGTAAAAGGTCGAAGCCTGGGTGATTTGTGGTCAATGCAGTACTCCAAAGCATACCTATATCATAGTTGACCAAAAGCTAGGTTGTGTTGACCGTATATTATTCAAAAATTTTAGATCAAATATGAATGTTGATTCTGAATGACTTTTTATGGCCCTTCCCTTGTGAGAATGCGGGTATTTCCAAGGGAGAATATGGAACAAAGTTCGATCCTTTGTTTTGTAACTCTCAACTATTTATATAATGTAAGACATAGTTGGGTTTTCTTAAACATATGGTCAAATTTGTTCATTCAAGGTACCACTGAATAAGAATCCAACTCTTCCATATCTATGTAGTGTTCTCCATACATTTTGGTGTGAGACTCATCATCATATGTTTGATAAAGGAGATAATGCACAAGTGATAGGCTGAATTGAATCAAGACGTGAATGATGTTGCGATCAAACATCATAACCGAGGCAATGAGGCAACATGGGTTATCATAACCAATTTCCATATCGCTATGTTCAAGTGAAGTGTTGAGGAACATGGGTAAAATGCTGTGTTGGAGGTTGAATATCTATTTAGGGTAATCAATTCATAATAATTGAAGAATACCTCATATTGACGGACTTAAATTGGATTGTGAAGAGATCCTAGCATAGTACCATGTTTCCGTTCAAGGTTATAATTCAATCAACAATGAATGGGCACTGTCAATTTTTTTTTTCCACTATCAGATGCAGAGACAAATGGCCACGACTAATTTTAAAAAGTCAATATATACAGTGTATGGTCAATGCTATTTGCACCATTGGTTTGCATTTAATTTTCTTCTGTGAGTTTCCACAGTACAATAGGATTGCTTCCTAAATCAGCCTCAACACTCACATCAAATGGTTTCATCAGGTGTTCCGATTACAGTGACAATTAGAGTTGTAAATATCTAGTGAGTGAATATAGCCATCATTACGAGTCGAAATTCTAAACAAATTCCCCGACCGTAAGGTATGGGTGATACTGCGGAGTGCTTTACACGGGATGCCATGACAAATATCCTTGTGATGAGCTGAACAACTGCTACAAAATTCATTACTATTGCATTGGGAAGATCAATTATCTCAACGTCAATTCCATGCACTTACCATAGTTCTGGACAATCACATTTCTCAAGTGCCACATGTAGCATTCACATGGTTCTAACTACCATGGACTCTGGAATGAAGATAGGTGTGTAGATTTGAAACGAGCTACCACCCTTATAACCCTTAGCGGCCCCAAATGACTTCAACACTTTATAGTGTAATAAGCAACATGATAGATTATCAGAAACACTGTGAGGAGCCTGTGTAAAGCCAGCTAAGGAAGCACCTATGTTGAGATCCCTGTGGACATCAGCTAGCTCGTTAACCAGCATCATGGAACCCATCTCGAGGACTATGCATAGAACCAAACTGGAGGAATGTGTGCCCTCCCTTGGAGATCTATGTAAGGCTAAGTTTATCTGCTCCACGAATTTCCTTTGCACTTAGTTATGCAAATCATCTGTCATATTCTTTTTTCAACTCGTTTTAAAAAAAAGGCTCACGTGGATAATATCAAGGATGTGAAAAAGTAAATTCATATAAGTGGATAAAACACATTGAGAGAATGAATGGAATTTGTTAATGTTGGATGATAAATAATAGCTTGAAGTTAAATAGTGGAACATCTTGAAGTATGGATGCATATGATTCTTTATTAAGAAGCATAGTAGTTTTGGTCGCTTTCGAGTTGCAAGATTAACTTTTATGTCTCGGCAGGCTAATTTAAATATTGTAATATTAAATGATTCCAAAATTCTTAGGTATTTGGTTAAAGTCATGTGAAGGAAGGTCTGTAAGTTTGTGTGGGATATAAAAGGGTTTTGATTTTGCAATGATAAGGTTGTAATTCTAGGGGATTGAAAAGTCATTTTGTTAGTTGAGTCCAAGTTATGAATAGGTTAAGTTGAGTCCAAAAGTTAGTTGAGTCCAAGTTATGAATAGTTTAAGTTGAGTCCAAATTCGAGTCCAAGCTTAAGAAATTTTGTGTTGTAACCTGACACCCAATCCTTGATTGAATTATTAAGTAAAAATTTGTAGGGGTTGAGTTCTTTAAAAGTCAAATAATAATTCATCTCCTTATTACGTTACATTGTAAAAATCCTTAACTTGGGTGCATTTTCGATAGGAAAAGAACAAATCTAAGTTCAATCCGGTGTGATAATCAAGGAAGCGAGTAAAAGAGAGTGTGTTGAACACCAAAATGGGTAAAGGAGGAAAATGTCCTCAAAGTGCAGAGGTAGAAATTAAAGAATTGCAAAAGTGCAATCAAGAATTGCACAACAAAATTGAAGTACCTAAGTGGAAGTTAAAGAAAAAACAAAACATAATTAATCAAATGACTAGCACATTAGAAGCAACAAAAGATCTTCAAAATGAACTACATATGAAAGAATAACTCATTAATGGACTTCGGATAAAATTGAGGCAAAAATAATATCTACTTGATGCAAGATCTACAAAAAAGATAGATGTAGTCTATGAAACAAAAGACTTCATACAAACAATAAATGAAACCTGTGAAATAGATGACCTCATTTAGCTTATTGATGAAAGTTGTGACACAAATGATCTAATCCGCCGGGTTGATGAAAGTTGTGACATAGATGATCTCATCTAGTAAGTTGTGCTACTAAATGAAAGTGATGCAACTAGTTGTCCTGAAGATCTAACCGAAAAGTTTGATGCAACATGCGATAAATATGAATTGTTAATAGAGATGATTGATGCTCAGTGTGATACAAATGATTTAATGAACCAAGCATAGAATATCAACAACAGCAGCATGTGTGAATAACAACAAGGAAAATTTATTTCCAAGATGGTGATCAGACCTTGGGAAGAAATTTTATTCAACAATGATCGACATGACTTGGGGAACAACAAAGAAAATAACTTTTATGTTCTAGATTTCTAAAAATCAATTCGGTTTGTATGTGCAAGTTTTATAGAAAATACCCATAGCCTTGTTAAGCATAACCATTGTAAGAGAAATGGCCATATGGAGAGTAAATGTTATGACCTCCATCCTTGTCTTCATCATCAAAAGACAAATCATCTATTAGAGAAATGTCGAATGCAAAAGAAGACTAAAATTAAAGTTAATTATGGATGGATAAACCATTGGAGATGGAATCTAGAAGTAAAGAAGTTTCATAGATCCTACAATATACTCGAGACAGAGGTAAAGATAACTTTTCCTGAAGAATTGAACAAAATTAAAAAGAGAAACTCTCCTACATCTGGGGTGGGGGAGTTGAAAACAAATCCAGATAGTTATGGTATATCCTTTCAATTGAAAAAGGGGGCAATTGATGATTATGGTTGTCAGACTGAAAGTTTCGCCACCAACACAATTTTCCAGGGCGAATCAAAATTTTTCAGTGTGCAAGTGATTGGGATGTTGATTGAGAGGAAATGCGGGTATTTTTCTTCAGTTGGATGGTCATTGTACCCAACAAAGGATAGGTAGATACCTTTTCATTATGGCTTGGCATTAGATTGAGTTGCCAAGAATTTTCAGGGATGTTTTATACCTACAGTTGATTCTCTTCTCTTGGTTTACTCTCTTCATATTCGAGTTTCTGGTAACTAAACTTGGCGGTTTTCCAGGTCGTTTGTCATTGAGAATCAGTTCAATAGTTTCAACATGAAGACTCAGAGAGGGTACCAGGTTCATACTCTAGACATATGATTGAGTGGGGGAATGTTAGCCTCATACTTAAATTCAATAAGTCCAAAATAATAAAATTATGAAACTTGTAAAATATAATTCCTACTTGTCTTTGTTGTGGTCATTAATTCTAGAAAGAGTTTTTCCCTAAAACTTAGGAGTTTATTTTGGTCTAATTAGTCTGGAGATTCTCTCCAACTAGTCAACCTCCTATATTAGTGTGTGGTTGAGATATTCACTCAACCAAGAGATTGCATGTCCAAGATAGACTAACTGTTTTGAGACATAACTTGATTTATTTATATTGTATCATCATTCTTTGTGAATACATACATTCAAGCTTAAAAGCCTTTTGTTCTATGTTTTTATCTCTCCGATATTATTTTATTTTCATTTAATTATTTTTCAGATGAGCCAATTATAAATGAAGACACCAAAGAACCCTTTATTTCGTAATGCAAATATCCTACAAGGTATGTGCAAAAACATCACCCAACTGATTAAATTGTTGGTGACTTGAATATAAGTATTTATACAAGAAGAAGGTTAGTAAACCCCCATGCTCAACTAGATGTAGCTTTGCTATCTGTACTGGAACAAAAGGATTTTTCTCAAGATAGAAAAGATGAAAATTAGTTAAAGCACATGAATGAAGAGGTAATCATATTGAGAAAACTAGACATAAGAGCCTGTTCTAGGACCAAGAGATAATAATGTTATTGGCATGAAGTGGGTCTTTAGGAATAAATTGAATGAACATGGTGAAGTGGTAAGAAACAAAGCTAGATTAGTTTGTAAAGGTTATGTAAAAATTTAAGGTTTGAACTGTGATGAGACTTTTAACACATATTTCATTAAGTTTCAAAAAGTTCTATTACAAGGATTCTATTAAAATTATGTTTTAATGTTATCCTTACTCTCCAAAATAGTTTTTCATAGTACTTTGATCACAAAAAATTGTGAATGCTTATTTTCAAAGTCGTGAACCAAGTGATCTACTAATTACTCATTTTGGAAGACTCAGACTAGTTTAAATTCTAAATTATAGACCCACTACATCATTCCAACTTTAATGAAATATATGCTTTTTACCCCTATAGCACAATTAGACAAAATTCGAATTCTCATGGATTTCGCTAGTTTTAAGAACTTTAAGATATATCACATGGATGTTAAATGTTATTTTTTGAATGGAGAACTGCAAGAAGAAGTCTACATTGAGAATATTGATGGTTTTCAATTATCAGATAAACTTGATTATGTTTGCAGGCTGAAAAGGCCTTGTATGGTCTCAAGCAAGCCCCGGGGGCTTGGTATTTCAAGTTGGATAGTTATTCGTTGAAGTGTGGTTTTAAAATAGGTGTAGATAATAGTAATTTGTATGTGAGATATAATGACGTAAAATTGTTGGTATCAATTGTCTACATTGATGATATTATTTTTGCAAGTGATTGAAAACGTCTAACTTGTTATTTTGTAACTGATAAGAAGGTCAAATTTGAGATGTCTATGCTTGGATAAATTTCCTATTTCCTTCATTTACATATTGCACAATATTTAAAAGGAATTTTTATCCCATAGTGCATGCATCTTAGGGAAGTTTTGAAGAAATTCAATATGGAGGAATGTTCTTCGGTAAGCACTCCAATGGTTACAAGTTGCAAACTCAGTAAGACAGATGAATCAAGAGAGGTGCATTAGGATTTATATAGATTTATTATTGGTAACCTCTTATACTTGACAACCTCTAGACTAGACATTAAGAAATAAGTTGGTATTGTTGGAAGATTTCAAGCAAACTCCAGATAGACTCACAGCAAAGAGGATTCTCATATATCTAAGATATACAACAAACTATGCACTTTGGTACCCCAGAGGTAAATATTTTTCACTAATTGTTTTACTGATTATGATTAGGTAGGTGCTATAGATGATCAAAAAAGGACTGGTGATAATGCTTTCTTTCTTGGTGAATGTCGTGTTTCATGGTATGTAAGAAGCAAGCTTAAACTTATCATTTTACTATTGGAGTAGAATTTATAGTAGCAACTTCATGTTGCACTCGGCTATAATGGATGAAGTATAATTTACAAGATGTAAATTTGATATACTATCATGTAATAACAATTATCTATGATAATACAGTGCAATCAACCTATCGAAGATCCCTGTTTTCCATTCCAAGATGAAGCATGTTCCAATCAAGTACCATTTCGTTTAAGAGAAAGTTGCAAATCATATTTTCAAGTTAGAGTTTTTACCTATAAATATGTAGTAGGTTTATATATTCATTGAACTACTCCAAAGAGATCAATTTGAATATTTAATTCTAATATTAGGAGTAGTTCCTCATACTTCCATGCACTACATCTTCCTCAAGAGGATAAAAGGTAGCTAGTAAGCACTTACCATATCAAAAGGAATTTGTCAAGTCCATAGGATCAACAAGACATGGGGAGATTGGTTGCAAGGGGAGGATATCATTTGATTTTCCATTGATTTCAAAGGTGGGGGTATAAGAAAAAATTGTTTTTATGATTATTTCCAATGATTTTGGTGTTGCCATTAGTGCCAAAGGGCGGTAATGTTGAAAGTATGTTGGCATTGATTTCAAAAAAGTGACACAACTCATGTGGTTGAAATAAAACTAATCAAAGAGTAGAGACATTTGATCCATTTTCAACATATAAGATTATATCATAAACTCTTAAAAACTACCAAGATGAATAAAACGTGGAAATAACTTTCCAACGATATATTGAAGTACGAAAAAGGATTTATGAATCAAGACATATGGCCAGTCAAAGTTTTGAGGTTAAAAGTAAAAATCTTGGTGTTATAGGCCATGGGCCTAACAACATAGTCAATGTATAGGTGGAACAAGGTAGCACATGGGCACACTGGTGAACCAATGATATCTCAACAAGGAAAGTGTCAGTCATTCCTAAGACACATAACCCCGACATATTTTCCTCGGAAGGCGTAAGTGGTAACATCCAGGATGATGCAATGCAAGGAGGATATGGAACATAAGGTAACATTGATTGGTGAAGCAGATGATCACCTTTACATGTAATATTGTTGATTTATCCTTGGTGGGATTTAGAGGAAATCCAAGTTGAAACATTTAGGATATGTCTCAAAGGGGACGACAAAGCTACCATTAGGTGACATAAAAAAAAACTCGTCCAACCTTCAAAATTTAAAATTAAAAATAATGAGAAAATAAGGCCTAATATCGCCTCATATTTGTACCCTTGACAACATATGGACCAACTGAAGGAGCACACTTGGCACGATATTATTCAAAGAAAAATACATTGTGGTAGCATGATGTTAGCATGATGTGGCACCAATAGAGACGTAACACATGTCATGTAGATTTGGAATTTTTTGGTGTCCAAGTGGGCCAAAAGTAAGTGACATGTGGAACCACTCGACAAGTGACATGTGGAATCATTGCATAGGTGGTAGAGAGGTCAACATTGGCACATCACCCCCGTCCCCAGAAGTGTAGGAACCTCTACAACTTTCAAAATGGCTGTAAGTTATTTCTCTAGGGTGACAGAGCACCAGGAGACTATGACATATGAGATGACAAGTACGAGTGCTAGAAGTGGACAACATGGATAGATCAATAATTTTGTAGTGGAAATGTGGTGGACCCCAACAGAGATGTAATCCTGAAGGATTGACCTCGATAGTATTCCCTGTAGCACTAAGTTTTATTTTCGAGGAACCAAGGCAAGGCTCTAAGATTAACCTCCAAGACGTGCCTGTCTAGAGTGTTCTGTGACCAAGGGTGACGGTGTAAGCCTATGCGCATAAAGTTGATCCACAATAATGATTTTGGCATTATTGTGCCATATTTGGCACCTTAGCTGTAACTAATAGTTCACTAAAGTTCATGATAGAATGCATAAATGAGTTGGAAACAAAGTTGGTGGCATGGACAGCCTTAGTAGCTTTTTTGGTTGTTCAGCCAAATTTTGAACTTAGCTAAAGTTAGAACATTCACTACTAAACCTTGTAAAAATTCCATAATTGAGGAAACTAGCAGCTTAACTTAGTTTTTCATTTCAGGACAAGAGAGTACATGTTGAAGTAAACTTGAGCACAATAAGAAGACTTAACAAAAGTGAAATGTAAGTGAAAATTATGAATTCATTAAAGTTAAAGAGTTGTACTTAACTAAAGTTCTAAATCTAAAATTATCAGCTATAAATATTTACAGCCAAAATTAAATTGATAAGAATTTTGTTTTTGTATTTATTTTTGTTGTTTTTGTGTAGGTGATTTTATGGTGATTAGCATGTGTTGTAGAGGAGAGATCTATTTAATTTATAAAATAGGGCGGTATTCATGATTTGACTTTGAGAATGAGATGAAAGATAAATAGAGAAGGTCAAACAAGTGGAAACTTACAATATAGGGTTTGTAACTCCTTCTAGTAGTGGTTGGTAAAACATTATGGGTTGGACCTCCTTTCAATAGTACTTCATAAATTAGGGGTAATATCTCCTTTCAGTGGTAGCCGATAAAATCAGGGGTACTAGCTCCTATTACTGGTAGTTGATAAATTAGGGAGTAATATCTTCATTTTGGTTAGAGCTAGATAAATTTGCAAAAGAAAGTTAAAGCTTTCCTTTATGAAAGTAATTGAAGAAAATATTGAAGTTTTTATTTTTGATAGCCTAGAAGGTACTCCATGCCCTAGGGTTCAGGGTTTGGAGGTTGGAGCGCCATAATAGGGCATTGTGGGCTTCAAACCCAAGGTTGGGGTTTTGTACCCATTGATGTTTGGGCCAAAAACATGGATA
Source organism: Pinus taeda (assembly GCA_000404065.3). Lineage (NCBI taxonomy): Eukaryota > Viridiplantae > Streptophyta > Pinopsida > Pinales > Pinaceae > Pinus > Pinus taeda. The sequence continues at coordinate 20,390 of APFE031158084.1, read as the reverse complement.
TTTTAGGACATATGATGGATTAAGATGATATAGGATGATGATAAGAATCCAGCGCATCGAGTATTATCAAAATCCAAGTTGTCCTTAATGAGATATGAATTTTTTAGTGCTGTGCAATTTTTTGTGACCCTCAAGTCATATAGGTTTGAGTTGGTGAAGTGAAAAAAGGCACATTGGAGCCCACACTTATGATATTCATTGGATCCCTCCTTTACTGTATGAAAGGAAGGTGATTCATAGTTATTTTTTGGTGTCATTTGAAATGTGGGTCCTCTATTTTTTCTAGGTCATAGGCTTTGGATGTTGTTAGTAGGTTGTGGGGCTTAACAAACTAGAACGAGGGTGTCGTTAGTATGTTTGTGTTTATTTTATGCCTAGAATAGCATCATATGAGTAGAGGATCCTTGTAAGGGAAATTCGTAGTTGGAGAAGGGTGAGGTAGTTTAGAAGGGATGACATGGACCATAGTTATGCCCTAGCCAGATCACAATGTTACAGCAGTTCGAACATCAGACCTACAATATTTTTGCAACCAATTTTTCCCTATGTTGGGTCAAGTATTGACTAGTTTGGATGATATTTATTTGCATCCTATAGAAGCTAAGTGGAAGGGATAACTTGGGTGGTTAGAAGCCATAACCTAGGAGAATAATCTACAATGAATGATGGTGCATATTTGGACTAATGGAGAGCAACGTGTAGAAGTCCAAAGTAACTGCTAAAAACATGGAAAAGAATGATGTTGAAAACTAAGTGTCGGGTGAAGAATTGAGGGCCTATTTGGCACTTTGATGGACTAAAGTGGCCACTAGGAAAGGCAGATTGTATAGATTGACCAACCTAGAGGAGAATATTGATGAGCCATATGAGATATGACATAGATGATATGATTGTATAAATATTGACATTGTATTGTGTCTTCTTGTACTTATGGATATTTGAGGGTCATTATCCTTTGTACGAGAGCCCTAGACTATTGTATTATATGTTGATAATATAACGAAGTTGGGTTACATATATTATTGTTATTGTTCCCATAGTGCACGTGATTGGTTTACTACATTATATTATTCTCCTATGCAAAGTAGCTTTTTTGAGATCCTTTGTTTGGTAGTGTTAGAGATTTAAGATTCTATCTTATACACCAAGGTTGTGGAAAATAAACATGGTATCATAGCACGTTTGAGCTAATTTTGGAGACAATGAATAAAAGAGTGCACAAGGTAGTACGTCTTAAGAGGGTGTTGGTCACATTGTAGGTGAAGGGATCACTACAATGTTGAAGTTGAAGGTTGGTCTTTAATATGAGGATAGGTTGGAAGGATTGTCCACCTATAGTCTTTGGAAGGAAAGGATCACGTTGGTATTGCAAGTCAATAAGATGTAGGATTTTACGGTGAAATAGATCAAGAAGCCAACCAACCCTAAGGATATGGATGTGCATGAGGAAGGTGATAGTGAAGCACCCCTTAATACCTCATTTGTCTGGGAAGAACATTTCACATCAGATGTGGATGGCTCTTCAGAATTTGTTCCTAAATAATAAGGAAAATCGGGTACTAGTATTGGAGGATAAGTTGAATTCTACCAAGATGATATAGGCTGAAGGGGTGCATCATATCTAACAAGGTTTTCTAAGGTCAAATATGAGCTTGTTTCCATCGGTGTGACTATTTCATATTCGAACATGGTAACGATTTCTTTGAAAGGGTTCACCAAGGAATGGAAGCCCTTGATCAAGGGGATTGTTGCAAGAGAGAAGTTGTCAGACTAGAATAGGCTGTGGGATGACTTCATTCAGGAAGAGTTGCAAGACGAGGATTGCCATCCAAAGAAGAAGGCTTTAGATGATGACATGGCACTTGCAGCATGAATGAAGGGTAAGAAAAAGGACTTGAGTGAAGTAAAGTGCTTGAACTATGGTGATATGGGTCATTTTTACTGAGATTTCCGATGAGGAAGAAGATAGGAGATGACAAGAAGAAAAAAGGGAAATAGGTCATCAATTTTTCCACTTCTATTGAGATATATTCTTTCACCAGGAAGCTGGAGGAGGAGGAATTTTCTATGATCTCTCTTTCCACATAGGGTACCATTGATCAGGGTGCATGATTCATGGATAATGGTGCATTGAAACATACAACAAGGTCATAGGAGGTATTCGAGACTTTAAATGAGTGGGACTCAAAGTAGCACAGTGTGTTAGGCGACAAGATTCCGAAGGAGATCTGAGGATGTAGAGTTGTGCCAATCAAGATGGATTCAGCATGAGTAATGACAATCTAGGATGTATTATTTGTATGATAACCGAGATATAGCATGATATATGTCTCAATGATCGAGAAGAAGTGGTTTGAGGTATTATTATAGGGTGGGAAGGAAAGAATCAAGCCTAGATGCTCTAACTCTACAAGTATTGTGATTGGATTTAGAGAGAATTCTCTATATAGGCTTATAGGTAAGCCTATGGATCATGAGAAGAAGAAGCATGAGGACTAGGTATAGGTTCTAGAGAAGAAATTACAGGTGAAGGCTTCAGAGGAGTAGGTATCCGTTCCAGAGAAGAAATTTCAAGTTCTAGAGACTCATAGGGAGTGAAGTTCTAGAGAGAGCTTATAGGTTCAGACAGAGACTTTTTAGCCCAAGAAGAACATGTGGTCAGTGGGGAGCAAGGGTGCTCCTATAACTATGAAGAAGGAATCATGGAGAGAGTGGAAGTCATTTCAAGAGAAGAAGAAGAAGCATGATTCTTCCAATGATAATGATACTTCCTAGAGAAGCATAGTTAATGCTACACAGTTTGGTGTAGTTGTGAGGGCGAGGAGTTGGGTAAGTGTTGCAAGTAGTGATCATCGTGATGAGGTACCTCCTAGTCTTGGAAGTACCTCCATCTCTAAGAGGGAGTGTTGATTTTTCATATCTTCGGAGCTACTCCAGGCCCTAGGGTTCAGGGATTGTAAGTTGGAGTGCCATAATAGGGCATTGTGGGCTTGAAACCCAAGGTTTGGGTTTTGAGCCAATTGTTGTTTGGGCGAGAAACATGGAGATTTTTGGACATGTAATGGATTAAGATTATAAAATATGATGAGCATAATCCAATGCATCAAAAATTATCAAAATATGAGTGGTCCTTAATGAGATATGTTTTTTTTAGTGTTATGGGTTTTTTTACACACAAGTCATGTACGCTTTAGTTGTTGAAGTGCCAAAAGTGATGTTGGAGGCCACACTTGTGTGATTTGTTGGATCGCTCCTTTAGTGAATAAAAATGAGGTGAGTTAAGGATCATTTTATAATCTAAGGGTGTAATAAAAGGGCAGAAAATAAGTGAAGAAGAATCTCATGTAAGGGAAGAGGATACCTTCTGTTTTGCCGTATGTTAGGAGGTACTTCAGCAAAGGAGGAAAGCCTAGTTTTATAGACTTTACATGACTATTTGGAGGGATAGTTTATCCTACAACATGACCGAGAAAAAAAGGCAATTCAGATGTCTATTTTGGTGTCATTTGCAAGTCAAGAAAATCGTATCTTAGGAATTAGGGTTATAAATCCTTCTAGTAGTGGCTGGTAA
>APFE031158084.1:0-10810 GCA_000404065.3 Pinus taeda | reverse complement strand
TGGGAAATCCTTTACCTAATAGTTGATCAAACCACATTGAAAGTCTTCAGCTGGTTTCTGGGTATTAACTTTGGGTCAATTGTCACCAAAACATCTGTCGTGTCGTTATGTGTTCAAGAGCTCAGTGCAAATAAGCCATTCATCTGCAAAATGTCTGTCATCCATCTTGACCATCCCTGAGTCAGTCCTTGCAACTAAATTTCTTTAGCTTGATCTATGATTTCGTGTTGTGGGCTTGCCTACGACGGATCGCTTTCTAGCGACTGCAACTAATTATCTACAAAGATGATCTATAAATCGTCAGTACCTTGAGATCTGCATGCCTCAATGGCAGGTTTCTCGCCTTTGACAACAGTTTACATCATCGACTTTCGATCAAAGGATTCAGTGACATGTTCGACATCAACACATCTTATCACATCTCATGGATTGTACTGAGTACTTTGAGAGCCATTGTCATTCTCTCACGCTTGTTAACATTTTACATCATTGGCTCGTAATCAAGCAGTTTCTACCATGTTCAACTTCGACACATTCATTCGCATGGATAGAATCGTATTGTTTCGGGAAGTAGAAATGAAGACCCTGGATCTAGTTTCCACCATCCAGGCTGCGAGGAATTTTGTATTCATTATACTATGGAATATTCATAAACAGATGGCTGCGTCCATACTATGTCCACATGTGTCTATATTTATGATGTGTTACAAGATCATTCCTATATCAGAACAGTAGTTAGTTTCCTAGTCAGTTTTCAATCTCTTAGTCAGTTTTTATCTGAGTATGGGAATGCCTACCTCAGCGATGATATGCTCTCATATATATATTTTGCATTGAATGTTTTTTACAGGTTCCAACTGGGCTCTCCACAAGATGATCCTCGAAATGATAAAGTACTTCACTCTTCCTAAATGATAAATGAAATCCTCATCTACTACAGACTTCGCACTTTAGGGGACAATCTGTTACACAAAAATATTGTCACCTTGATTATTTGCAGTCAGTATGGGTCTATCACCACCTATACCAGCCTCCTAAGCAAGTCTCAGACCTCAAATCTTCAAAATAAGCTTTGGAAATGAGAAAAAGACATCAAAAAGCAATGTAACTCTAGTTCCGCACTTTCTCTCACTTTTACCTGCAGGCCTGCACCCTTTTTTCAGAGTACCTATGTACTTATACGCTCTGTATGTAAAAGGGAGGGTGCGTACCCCTGTGAAAGTCAAAAGGCACAATTTTTATCGTAAAAAACTCACTTTGGGTTAATTCTAGATGATTCTAGAAGGAATTTTGACGTGGATTGTTCGCTCCAAAGTGGTTCATGCATCCCAAAAGAGAAGGAGCTAATCCCTTGTTAGGAGGAGCTATCCCTTTGAAGGAGGATTCTATCCCTTTGAAGGAGGACCTAATAACTTCCCTCCATTGCACTATAAATTAAGGCATTGGGTCAGTGGCTAGGGAGGTTAGAAGCTGAACTTTTGAGGGTAAATGCTAGTGAAATCAAGACTTCCTATTTGAGCTTAAGAGGAGAGATCACATACCTTTTTGGCTTCATTGGGAAGTGAATGAAGCTTGTAAAGTAGAGGAGACTTCTTGTCGGACCCTGGGAGGAGCTTGTACAGCATCAAGGCACAGGTTGTAAAGTTCTTCTTCATTTGAATTAATATAATCAGATTCATTTTTCTCAACAAATTGTTTTATGGTTTGTTTCATAATCTCCTTGATCATTATGATGAATATGCTTTATAATATTGGCTTTTCAAGTGTTATTTAATTGTTTGCTTGTTTGTGTTTGTAGAATACACTTCAAGGAAGCTCATTTGGAGCAAGGGAGTGAGGCTTCCACAAACTTGCATTGGACCCAAGGTAGGCCTAAAACACTTGTTTGCCTTTATTTTACTTGCATGTTTAGAGAAAGATAGTTTTTGATTGGCTTGCTTGTCACTAGATATCAGTAGATACTAGGAAGGTCGATCTTGTCCACAACCTCGACTCATTCCGCGTGACAATATGATCTTCCTAGGCACTCCATGCAATCTCATAATCTCATTAATAAAAACTCTAGCTATTTCTGTTGCCTTATATGTAGTCTTAAATGGTATGAAATGGGTGCTCTTGGTCAACGTGTCCACCACTACAACTATGGAATCATGTCTTCTTTAGGTCATTGGTAGTCCCACAATGAAGTCCATTATATAACTTCCCATTTAGATTTTGGTATCTCATGGGGTTGCAATAAACCTGTTGGATGTCTGTGTTCAACTTTTACTCGTTGACACTCTAAGCATCTTACTACCAAGTTCACAATGTCCTTCTTCATCCCTTTCCAAAAGAAGATTGGTTTCAAGTCCACACTCATCTTCTTAACACCAAGGTGTGCCATGTATACTGTGCGATGTGCTTCATTCAAGATTAACTGGCCTATATCTTCATTTGGTGGTACATATATCCTTCCTCGAAATCGTAGTAGCCCATCATTATCAAGGGAGTATTATTCGTATTTTGGGACCTTCATCTCATCCTCCCTCAAGCTTTTTCTAACCTCCTAGTACCAAGTGTATTTAAATTGTGAATCAAGCAGTTTCTCCCTCAAATTTGTCTTTAAGGGAATCATTGAAAATATCTGAGGCCTCCTACTTAAAGCATCAGCCACCCTATTTACCGTTCCTTTTATGTAAGTGATATCAAAATCATATTCACTAATTAGCTTGAACCATCATCTTTGTCTTACATTTAAGTGGTCTTGAGTGAATATGTGTTGTAGCCCACAATGGTCAGTCCTAAGATCAAACTTCTTTCCTAGAAGGTAGTGTCTCCAAATCTTTAGTGCATAAACAATTGCTTCCATTTCTAAATCATGGTTTCCTTAGTTTTCGTTGTGGGTTCTAAGTTTCCTTGATGCATAAGCTATTACTCTTCCTTCTTGCATCAATACACGACTCTTGAGATGTCATGTTAGATGAACATCCTAAATCCATATACCATGTTTCACTTTCTTCATTATGTGCCATCAAACGTGAGATGAATAACTTCTCATTCCTAGTTTCTTCAACAATTGTATTAGCACCTTTTCGCTCCATATCTCGCATTTTTGCATAACAATATCTTTCAAGATGGTTAAATTTTTGCAATAATAACACTGTGGTCCTCCACCTATTCCTCCATCTCTTCCTTGTCCTCTTCCGCAAGATCCATCTCTTCCTCTTCCTCTGAATTGACTGGGATTCCTTCCTCTACCTCTCGAAGGAGATGCATTTCCTTGTGAATTTTACCGATTTCTGTTTTGATTGTGATTGTGATATGGACCCCTACTCCTTCCTCTTCCTCTATGCTTTATAGAAATGCATGTTCTACTTGATCAAATGGTTTATCCCCTTCAACAGTTAACAAGAGTCCACTTAATTAATCAATTTTCATGGTATTCAAATCTTTGGAGACTGTAATATTGGTAGTGACCATCTGAAACTTATGTAGAACACTTCTTAAAATCTTCTCAATTAGCCTTCTTTTTGGAACATCTTCACATAATGACCTCGTCTCATTAACAAGATCTTGCATTTTTGTGATGTAATCGTGAATGGATTCATTACTTTGCATATGGGCATTTTCAAAATTCCTCATTAATGTTTGTAGTTTAGCTACAACAACACCTCCATAGATATCTCATGGTTCTTTAGATGATATTGCACCACTAATTCTTGGAAATATGTATTCTTCAAGAGTGCTTCCTATAAGTGAAAGTGCTTCATTATCTTTCTTAATAAGTTCCTTAAGAGATTTATTTTCATCATCACTTAATGCTTTGAATTCATCAGGAGAAGGCATAGTGTTTCCATCAGCTACAAGGTCTCATAAATCTTTGGTGATGAATATAAGTTGCATACGTTTTATCCAATAATAATAGTTTGTTCCAACAAGTTTAGGCAATACAAAAATGCTTGTCGCCCTGAGGAGAGTAAGAGAAAAGTAGAGAATTAGAGAGAGAGTGACAATGAACACAATGTGTCTCACTTCAACCCAAGACAAGAATCAAATGTCCCAAAAATTGAGACTCAACCACCACCACAAAATATCTTTTTTATTAAATAGAGGTTATAAAGATGGTGCAACAAATGCCCAATTACAACAATATTCTTCTTAAATATGAATTAATCATCAATGAAAATGATTAATACTTCTTTAAGACAGTAGGGACCCTCATTAAAAACCCCCCTGAGGACCAACCAAAAGATTTGGATGTGCTGATACTATGGCAGTTGGGTCTTCAAGGGCTTGTCCCTCAGGGAAAAAACATGTATGTAAGTCATATATTAAATGGTAAGGATTTCTGGCAACCTCCCCCTCAGGGTTTATGAAATGCAATATAGATGGGGCCTCAAAAGGAAACCTGGGTATGGCAAGGTATGGAGGAGTAATAAGAGATGAAAAGGGTTTCATAAAAACCATCTTTCATAGTCATTTGGGAAAATCCACTAACAATATGGCAGAGCTCATGGCCCTTGAGCAATGCCTTGAAATCCTGAGGGACTTAAATCTTCATAATACCATAATTGAAGCTGATTCCGAATTGATTATTAACTCGTTCAAGAAAATTTGCTATGGCTCAGCTCCAAATAAAGTCTCAAGACATTAGCGGCTTTTGCAAGTTTATCAACGGATTCATTCCACCTGTAGAACATGAGAACCATTAGTTTTACTCATGTGCGCCGAATAGCCAACAAAGTAGCAGACATTTTAGCCAATGAAGGTGTTCTCTGTGCTAAGAGCAATAAAATATATGATTGGAAAGAGATCCCCCAAGGTAGATTGAGGGAAGATTGTCTCAAACAGGCAGACGCGGACAAGGAATTCTATCTAAGCAGTGGAAATTAGAAGGTTGTAGACTAAAGGAAATAGGGGAATTTGGAGCTATATGGTAAAGCAATGCATGGAATTATGTGAACAGGATTTTGGGTCTTCGGGCGAGAATCTGTACCCAGAACTCTACAAACCCAAAGTTATTGAGCGGGAGTCAATTTAAAGAACAAGTCTTTTTTATACTTCGCCTTTAAAATTAGCTCAACCAAGCGCTTGGTTAATGTACTGGCAAGTTGACAAATTTGAGGTAATCCTAGCGATTTCTCATGGCAGATTGCAAGGAGGATACCAGGCCAAGCAGACCCGAGATTAACATAAACATTGGCTTTATTAACTTCAGGTCCGGGTGCGATGTTAATTATCATGCTTGTTAATCAGCAAGGTTAGGATCGGTGGATTTCGGGCGGATAACTTGCTCGAGGGTTATCCCGCCAGGTGGACTCGAAATCATTTTAGGGTAGTATCTGTTTCCTCATCGGGTCTATTTAAAAGCTTAAGGAGTGCGCTTGTTAGCTTTCCGATATTGATACTCGTCCGTCAGATCTCTGGAGGAAGATCGAACGGTCTTGACGAGTGATTGAATTTTGGAGGTCACTTTATTATGTTTTGTGGGCCCGTGGCCCGGAGTGTGGGCCTTTGGCTCTACACCCAAGGATGTGTGAGGCTCGTTACCTTATGGCCCACATATCCTTTGGGTTTGTATGTACTTTATGTATTTTGTTTTTACGTTATAAGGAAAAAGAAGGATCAACTCTTGCATTAGCAAAAAAAAATGATTAATACTTCTCATCCTCCCTTTTCAACTTTGTTACCAATCATTTTATTATTTTTACTATATATAGATATATATAAGAATTTAATAAACTGTACCCTTAATTTAAAAAAATTTAAATACAAACTCAATTAAAAATATTCATTCTCTGCACTAATTATCTCTCCTACCTGCATGTCCGATTAATTATCTCTCCAACTCATAAATATTCACTAATATAATATCTCATGGAGAATGTAAAATTCATAAAAATTAAAATTCTTAAATTCACTCTATTCTCATTCAAATGTCACGTGAACTTTCACTTAGTGGAAAAACAAAATTCATGGATATCCATGGATTCTTGTTAGCGCTAAAAAAATATGTGCGCATTACACTCCATAAATGGGTTTATGGCTCCTCCGACATATGGCAATTTATGTAAATGTTGCAATTTATGTAAATGTTGCATTGGGTGTCGTCGATAAAATGCAGTCTCAACTATAAAGAAAGTTAAAGGCGGTGGCCTTACAACACTCCTCATAGCACGCAAGTCTACAGATGTCAATGAATTCTACATATTCAAATTTCAACACAAATTTGGTTGCTCAGCATTGCAATGCAACAACAACTAAACGAAAAAGTTTAATGAGTGCATGCAACTCCTCACTAACACAACTTCTCTTCATATACAGGCAGGCTCTCAGATACACATGCGAATCCTCATAATATAATTAGTGCAGGAGAGAAAAAATATGCTTGTAAACTTAATGGCTCTTCACAATTTGGTCAGTGAACATAATTCTTTTTGCACATAAAAGAATTTTTTATTTATCGGCAACAATCTTTTATTTTTTGCACATAAAAGAATTTTTTATTTACCAGTAACGATCTTTTATTTTTTTTATTTACCAACAAAAATTACATGTGGCTCCACAACTATTACATGGGACTCCTCCACAGTGGTTTCCTTAAACTAAGCGAATAATTTGGTTTACATGCTTAGCTACAAAGAGGTTTATCGCAGTAAGGGTTGTTGCACACCTAACTCCAATGTCTGTTGGGCAAACAAGATGAGATGGACCTCTCCAACGATCCCTTCAATGGGATGTGAGAAGGGTTGGTAAAATTAGTAGCTCTGGTTGTCCATCAACACCAGAATCAAAACACCACCGCTTTTCTAATCTTAAATCAATCTCCTCCAATAGTTCTCTATTTATGCTGGTATACAGCGTCCAAATTCTAAACAACCCAAAAATTTATATCCAATCCTGAAAAGTCACATTCACAAAATTTTAATGATATATTTGATTATTTTATCAGATGCTAATAATTTAAATCACTCTCCTCCAAACGCTCTTTTCACATCGATAGAAAGCAGCATCCAAAACAACCCACAGATTCTATATCCATGCTTGAAAAGCCACATGTTGAGAATTAACAAATCTATTTTTCCCCAAATATTAAACAACATTTCAGTCCAAAAATAACCAATTCAAAATCAGATGAAATTAAATTTTCATCTTGGACTATAGGTGCACACGTTGTCTCTCATGTAATCTCTGAAATCTTTAAAATCTCAACAACAAAAAACTCAAACATTTTGACAAACCAAAAAAAAAAAGATTATAGAAAGCCAAACACCAAATAACAAAGAAAAAGGCGTTTGACTGTTTGATTTTGGAGCACGTTGATAATGTAACTTAAACCTACAATGCACAAAGCCAACCAACCCTAAGTTAAATTTATTGGAAAATTTAGGGAAAAGAGTATTTGTTGCCTTGACTAACTCCTCGTTTAAAAGGGTTTCAATGAGAAAACTCCTCATATTTCTTCACGCAACAAATTGTTGCTTTATTTAACTACGGAAATGTAAGTTCTATGTCTGTATGTTTAATGGAGAAATAGATGAATAACAAAATAATAATATATATATATATATATAATATTATATAATATTATATATATTATAATATATATATATATATAATATAAATATTATATATAATAATATTATATAATTATATATAATGAAAAACCAAATTTTTGTCACATTCCCAGAGTAATTCAATCCAACTCCAGGCAAACCAAAATAGGTTATTTCTGTGTTGTTTTCCTAGAAAAAGTCATTTCTCTGTTGCTCATTTTACTCTAAACTTATTTAGCCTATAAAACGGTCTATGTATTCTCCAAAATATAATGGAAAAACTCATGTACCAAGTCTCTACACAGAGATTAAATATTAAAAGAATTCATAGTTGCAAAAAATTATCTTTTCGACAATTCGCCCACTCAACATGCTTCTCTATTTCGCAATTTCAAAGTGTATGCAAAGATATCCTGCAAGAAAATTCTAGCTGGTCTTCTCTGTTAGGATTTAACAAGGAAAATAACCACAATTAACCTCCAAGGGCTTCTCTACAAGGAATTTGTAAGAAAATCAATTTCAAACTACCTACATAGCAGATATGTAAGAAGGTTGTAGAGATATCCTAAAATCTAAGAGTTGGATGGTAATCTGACCTTCAATGATTGCTGCAACTCGTTTCTTGGGCACTGTAATGTACTAGATGGAAAAAAAATAGAATTTATGGTTTGTATTTGACGCTTTCTTACTAGTTTGTGTGTACAGGATTTTTCCCAAGCCAACTATGCAATTTTTCCAAGTCTTCCTTTGGAAATCTTGCACAAACAGTTGATATGTAAACTTTACAATAAAAGCCTTGCATGGAACCTAGAACTCACTCTTATTTTCAAAGGAAACAGTTTAACTTTTTGTTGGAACAACTCTTTCTCATGACCAATAGGGAATTTCAATGGTTGGCCTTGATTTTTCTGGGCCATTTTTACCAGCAACGTACATATGGACCAAACCCGTCTTGGTTTATCTTTCAGAAGAGATTATATCTCATCAAATATGACATGCGGGTATAGTATCTTTAGGAGAAATCTGATCTTGAAATAATTAGACATTTTGGTGATCAATAATTCGGTTTCAGGCTAGTTTAAAGCCTACTTCAATTCTAGTCATCACTTCCTGGCACAATTTGACAACCAAGAAGTCCAGCTTCCTTTCTGAAAAGAAAATTTACAGCATTGAAGTCTAATGAGATTTAACCTCCATGGCTGATAAATTTGACTTTTATGAATTTATGCCCTCCTTTATTGCCAAGAATATAAACTCGGTCTAAGGGAAATCTTTAATTTTGCATATCAATTTGCTGCACTCAACTCAGGAATACGACCAACCTTAAATCTCTTTGATCAAAGACTATATGTAGCTTCAGGTGATTAGTATAGGGACAAATTCTGCCTGAGAAACTTGTACTTTGTATGATCTCAAAATTTTGACCTTCCAAGGTAATTTCCAATCTTCTAGTTATAATGCACAAATCTGGTTATCAAACAGGTTCGATCCCTGAATAAGGAAAGCTTCACGACCTCAACACTAAAGGTACTCAGCCCCTTTTGGAAATATTTTGGCATGGATTCCTCCGACCTACCTACCAAAATTTGGAAAAAAGAAGAACACACCACAAATCTCAGTGAGAATCACGCCCAAGGAAATTAGGGACTTCTTCCTACCAAATAAAATATTCACGAACAGAAATGTGATTGGGCTTGGTCATATCAAATAGTGATGAACCTAATTCACTTGAGAAACTCCTCTGCTCCGGCACAATCAATTCGACGTCTGACATTTCTGTGTAATAAAACTGAGATGTAAGCAAAGTCTTCTTGGGAACCCATCCTCATGTGGCAATTAACTTGAACTGAGTAGAATGTAGTAGATATTTAAGAAAACTAGTAATGCATGCATGGGCCTATAGGTCTCAAGGGCTCAACATAAGCTCTGATACCAAGTGTAGGGACCAACCCTATATTTTTTTTTTTTTAAATCAAAATAAAATACAACCAAAATAGAAAAACATTGGGAATTCAAATTTATTAAGCACTATCTAACACATCCCTGAATTTCATTTCATTGAACATATCATCTAATTTACATATATTTAACTAAAGCCATAAAGAATTCATACAAAAGAATATTGTAACACATATGTACCGTTCACCAGAATATGAGATTCAAACTTGATTTGTCGTTACTTGTCTTCCTTTGTTGTCGGTCACCTCCGAGTGTGAATGACGACGTGCTTGATCTGAATGCAGTGACCCACCGGTTGACCTCCCAGCCTACTCCTTGGGTACTCTTCTTCCCGCAGACCCCCGAGCTGCAATGGGGTTGTACAATGGAAGAATATAATAGTTGGTAGAGGAGAGCACTCCTTGGCCCAAGAGCCCCCTCTCTAAAGTCTTCTACCTCACCAAACTCACTATAGTTCGTAATCACTACTCTGACATAGTCTCCTCCATCCAACAATAGGGTAAAAAGTCCCTTCTCCCATGGTTTGCCCGTTCTTTTATAAGAGTCCTCATAGATGACACTTGGCATGTCATGCATAATTATTTATTTTTTATTATTCAATAGTTTGATTATTCACCCACCCATGTGTCACTATCTCATTAAGGGTCTCCAAAAATATTTACTTAAATTTTAATTTAAAACTAATATTTTTCTTACCTCAACAATATTCCTATTTCTTCTCCTAGTTGTCTCTTGATCCCCCTTTTTACTCCTTAATTTGTGTTCATTACTAAATTCAATTGATAATTCAAGATTTGATCCCCTATCTTATCCCTAATTTAACTCAAGTTATCTCTTAGATGGATATTCTTTTGTTGGTTGTTGCCACATGGAGGTTCTATAAATTTCTCTAAAATTTAATTTATTAATCCTATTTTAATTCACCATCCTCTTCTCTTAATTAGGTTTAACTATTTTAAGATTAATAATTATTCTTACATTTGTGTCCCTCTTTCTCCTTTTTACCTGATTAAATTACATTATCTACCTAAAATTTTCCAACATGGGAAGGGTAGAGTTTTTAAGGTAAAATATTTTATTTCTTCCTATGATTCCCTTAACCCAAGTTTTATTCTTGATTTAATTTCCTCGGTTCTACTCATCATTTACCATTTGATGTGAATTTACATGGTTTTCATATCTTGATTATATTTATTTTTTTTTATTGATTCCAAGGGTGTCAAGTTTGGTCGTGCCCTTCAAGAACTTCCCTTGAAATTCCAAGGGTGCCATGCCTAATAGTTTATTTGTGATGCCAAGGGTGCCAAGTTGGTCAT
>APFE031158071.1:22346-48363 GCA_000404065.3 Pinus taeda | reverse complement strand
AAACATCCAGACTCCGAGCTGAATTTAAGGAATATTTCTCGCACTATTCCCATTGACATTTCCGTGAAGCCTGGAATTCTTGAGAACATTCATATAGGTGCCTCATGTTCAGATATTGAGATTGAAAGAAACCATTCAATCATCATTGAAAGAAACCATTCAATCATCATTTGATCTTATAAATTATAGGACCCTAACAGTGGCTCCAGCTGAGGATGGAACTCTCCTTATGGGGTGTCAAGAACATCATTGACCAGTAGCCTATTCCAATGGGCTGATCCCAAATCTGCAACCTATTCTTCCATAAAATCTTTGCGACTGAAAAACTCTCAAATTGAAATCAAAACCATTCTGCAAACTAAAATTTGAAATACACACTTGAACTGAAATCTAAAATCGTAATCTGAAACTGAAATTGGATAGAATGGTTGAAAAAGAATGATCAAATAACTAAGCTTATTTTCACACTGCTACATATTCTACAATGTTGAAAATTATGCTAAATCAAATAATACAAAAATTCCAATGAAGCGAGTGAAGTAGTTGTTGAAATAAGTGGACTACTTGATTGCTTGTGAAAAAAATCAAAAGGACAACTTGACTTTTGTCCATAAAATCAAAGATGTAGAGTGTAATGGCAACTGTTTCTGGATCTGGTCATGAAAACATGATTGAACACTTGAGCTGAAAAGAACTTCCATGTAGTTTTATATAGGATCAGTAAAGGAATGATTAATTAGTTTACCTCGCATGCCTTGATAGACCGATTGTGCATGGAACATTTCATCAGTTTTATTCTCAAGGTTAAACCCTGATTCCAACTATTCAGTTTCAACTTGATGTTAAAAAACAAAACTCTCATCCCTCTGCAAATCAAAAGTAAATACAATCTCCTCTTGTTTTGGAGAAGGAAGATTTTCCAAGAATTGTTTAGGATCTAGGAAATTATATGAATTAATCTAAAAATTCAAAATTTCAATATCCTTCTCAAATATTTCAGCAACTAACTCAAGAAAACAAACTTTACTTTCAGGAGAAAATTTTCTCAATTTCAAACAACAAAACACAACCGTTGGAAAGTCTTCATTAATTTGAAAATTAGCTAATTTATCCCTGAATTCTTTTAAAACTTCGCAAGACAAAGGATTTTCCACATACCCTGTCCTCTCGTTTAGCAAGGAATCCGATCAACTTGTAGTGGAGTCACCATAAATTCTCTAAAATCTGGATTCTTTGACAGTGGAGTCACCCTAAAAACTTTGAAGCTCTCGATACTTTGAACATGGAGTTGCTAGGTGAATGATACTGTTAGGTCCCTATACTACTAGTGTAACCCCTTATTGTTATTAGTACAACCCCCTTATTATATTATTGTTCCCATATAGTCTACATATTATTATTATTATTATTGTGCCCCATAGAAGCCCACTATTGTTATTATTGTGCCCTAACATTATTATTATTTTGTTGGCTCTAATTATACTATGACCCCTTAGACTCCTATATATAGAAAGGAGGTATTTTCATTTGTATCATTCGAGAATTGTTCATTTGTGTAATGTAAAGGAGGCTGCCCCCTCTAAGAGGCTTATTTCTAAGGCATTGATCTATCTTTTCTATCTTTTTGTGAGTTGGTTTCACAACATTTGGTATCAGAGCTTTGGATTCTAGGGTTTTGCTGCTCCAAATAGGTCATCATGGAATTTTCGCTATAACGTTTTCAATACAACGTTTCAAAAGCTAAAAACAAAACCCATTTGACCCAAAATCGTTTTGAACCTTGAGTCCAAATTTCAGATCTTCTATCACTATAATTTCAGAGCTATGATATGAGGAATTTAGGGTTTTTGAAAACTCCAAAAGTCCATCTCAAACTGGTGATCGTGTAATTTTCGTTATAATTTTTTTTTCTACGATGTCTGAGGATCTGAAAGTAAAACCCATTTGAGTTGCAGTTGTGGTGAAGCTCAGCCCTAAATTATAGATCTTGGTTCGCTATAGTTTCAGAGTTATAGTCCCAGAAATTTTGGGTTTCTATAGGCTCCCGAATCACATCCTAAACAGGTGACCTTGGGAAAAGCGTCATAACTTTCTCTATGAGAATAAAATTGAAATTTTGTAAGAAGTTGCAGAAATAAGATGGAATGTAGTTTTCTATGTATCAGTTTCAGGTCCTAAGGTTAAAATAGTGACTCGTGGCACTTCGTACAAGTTAGATCTATTGAACTAGTCTATACTTAGGTCATCATGGGAGATGTGACATAACTCTTCCTTGCAAAATCCAATCTTGATTAGACTTGTGGGGTTAGAAAGAGGACTCTGAGGGCTACCTTGGGACGCAATTTTAGAACTTGGAGATCTGACATTACAAACTTACAATCTTTCCAAGATTGAGCTCCTAAAATCAAGAAAAATCGATATGAGGAAGTTTGATGGCAAGGATCCAATAAATTGGATACTACAGATGGAGAAATATTTTGATCTACATGAGGTGCAAGTCTTACAAAAGGTACATATTGCAACTTCATATTTAGAACCAGATCAATATTGATGGTATAAAGGGCTTTGTTATTGTAAACCACTTGTTACGTGGTTAATTTTCACGAAGGCAATGATAGCACATTATGAGGATACAAAGTGAAACACCTTCTTTAGCCAATTGATAAATCTCAAACAAAAGTGTTCAATGGAAGAGCCTATTGAGGACTTTCAAAAATTGAATATAAGGGAAAATGATATTCCATAGAGGCAGAGGATTGATGTCTACATAGGGAATTTAAAGGATAACATTCAACATGAGGTTCATCTTTGGGAACCTAATTCATTGGAGAAGGCATTCAGGTTGGCAAGAAAAGTGGAAAGCAAAATTATGGCAACAAGGAAGTTTACCCCTCACAACTATAAAGATGGAAGTGTTATTTCTCCTAGCCTTCTACAACCTACAAGGTTGACACCACAACAATTGGAAGAAAAAATAGCAAAAGGCCTTTGTTACAATTGTGATAACAAATACATTAAAGGTCATAAGTGTGTTGAGAAGAAATTATTTTACATTGATTGTGGGGAGGAGGAAGAGAAGGATGAAGAAACATCAAAAGAAGAGGATATACACCAGGGACCATACCTAGATAAAGAAGAAATGAATCCGACCATATCTTGTAAAGCATTGGCAAGAATTACTACTCCTCAAATGCTCAAGATAGAAGGACATATCAAGAAGAAAAATGTTCAAGAAGTGAAAGATCACATCGAGAATCAAGAAATGAATCTGACCATATCTTGTAAAGCATTGGCAAGAATTACCATTCCTCAAACTCTCAAGATAGAAGGACATATCAAGAAGAAAAATGTTCAAAAAGTGAAAGATCACATCGAGCAACACGCAATGAATCCGACCATATCATGTAATGCATTGGAAGAAATTACCACTCCTCAAACTCTCAAGATAGAAGGAAATATCAAGAAGAAAAATATTCAAGCAGTGAAAGATCACATTGAGTATCAATAAAAGTTCTCCAACTTTTAAGGGATAACGCCACTTTGGTAAAAAATCAAATGAAACAACAAGCAGATCAACATCGCAGTGAAAGAAGTTTTGATGTAGGCGATTGGGTATTTTTATGGCTACATCTCAAGCAAGCTATTTATGAGAAGGAAATGTTGGCAATACTACATGCACTTAAGAAATAATGACCTTACATAATGGGAAGACACTTCAAGGGAAAAATGGATCATGATAGTCTTAAATACTTTTTTAAACAAAGATTATCTTTAGAAGAACAGAAAAATGGGTGACAAATATATTGGGTTATGACTTTGAAATCTTCTACAAAAAAGGGAAGAAAAATGTTGTTGCAGATGCACTCTCAAGAAAGGATGAGGATGTGGAAGAATTGTTTTGTGCTATTTCTATTATCCAACTATATTGGATAAATGAAGCAAGGGATGAATGGAAGAATGATGAAGAAGTGTGGCCACTCATTCAAAAGTTGTAGAAGATATCAGTTCAAACAATATTGCCAGAACTTGATGAGGAAGGAAAAATCATATTGGAAGCTGGAGCAGTCATAGAAACAAGAACCCAATAGCTACGAAATTGATCAATTTCAGAGTATCTCGTCAAGTGGAAGAAATTACCTGTTGAAGATTCCACATGGTTGGACAAGAATTTTATACAGAAGCATCAAGAACTACTCAAGCGTTGAGGACAACACTTTTTGAAAGAGAGGGACATGTTAGGTCCCTATACTACTAGTGTAACCCCTTATTGTTATTAGTACAACCCCCTTATTATATTTTTTGTGCCCATGTAGTCCCCATATTGTTATTATTGTCTCATTACATTATTATTGTTATGTTGGCTCTGATTATATTATGACCCCTTAGACTCCTATATATAGAAAGGAGGTCTTGTCATTTGTATCATCCAAGAATTGTTCATTTATGTAATGTAAAGGAGGTTGCCCCCTCGAAGAGGATTATTTCTAAGGAGTTTATCTATCTTTTCTATCTTTTTGTGAGTTAGTTTCATAATAGATACAACCTTCTTGTATCTGATCAATGTCCACCATCTGTAATCAGATCTGGAACCTGATACACTTTTTTGAAGAACATGAAATGTTTGTCCCTAGTATGGCAGCCAAAATGTTAGCACATTGTAATTTTCTGAGGTTGCAAAAGAAAATCACAAAGGTAACCACAAACCACTTTGGAAGTTGGGATCTAACCCTGTTAGCTTCAGAGAGGGCTCTCTCCATAATATTTAACTTTGTTGTATTAAATATTAGGCTAGTTATGAGTGTTCGAAGTTTAGTTTTAAATTGATTGGTTGATTAAGTGCTTGAACCTTCCATTGGGTTATGGAGTCTATAGTTCAACAAGGGTCTGTTTCAGATTTTAAAAAGGAGCTTCACAAGGCAAGGTATCTACGCTAATTGGATCCTTTATATTTAAGTGAAATGGAATGGAAGAAAAGATATAAGTTCAACATAAGTTAAAGACAAATTAAGAATTCCTTCACATGATATCAAAAGAAAACATTGAAATTATCTATAGCTAGAAGCAAAATGTTTCTTTCAACAAATTTTGTTCATCAACTTTCTATAAAATAAATCAGATTTCAGAAAACATAAGCATGGAAAAAAAGTAATAAAACATTAACAGTGAGAGAAGCACGTCACCAGATAGTCTAACACATGAATCTTGTGAAGAATGTCCTTTTTATTATTGATCAGTCCATCAAATGAAAATATTACAATAGCATACTGGAATTCAAAAATCCACGCAGAAATCAACCCTTGATACTTCTAAAAGAGAAGTATTTATAAGATATTTATAAAAAATCTTGTCAAAACTGACTAGGATGTATTTAGGAATTCCTAAACTAAATGTATCTAACTTATTACAAAAATTTAGGAAAATTTGAACTATTTGGAAGTGCTGGCACTAAATTTGTGGAGTTGTTGACTGTATGGCACTTTGAATCCTCTTGTTCTATTGATGCTGAGTTGTATAACCAAATCCTTTTCTTACTCCAGTAATTCACATAATTTATCCCAATGTTGCTCACTAGGGATAGTTGTCTTTAGTAACTTTCTCTAAACCACATCCACTTCAGTGTATTTGGTAAATGTTCGTTTAGAGATAAAGATATGCTTAATATCATACTGAATGTCCAGGTCATATGCCAATGCTTCCAAGAATGCTTTTCCTGTCATGGTGATTCTTCCACATGTAACTTTAGAACTATCTTTGGCTTTGATCATCAATTTCTCACTACAATGAGACCACATACTGAGCTTATCATTTATTACTAATAAATTAGGAAATCCCTTTTTGTAGAGGGCTTCGAGCTTGTTGAAGAATATCTACACGCCAATGTCCTGAATTTGACACTTTTCTTCAAGATGCCTCATCAAATTTCTCTTAGTCAGAACCTTCTTGACTTCCAATATAGTTTTTGTTCTATCTTCAATCTCCATCTCTTCTAATTCCTATTTATTTCAAGTGTTGAGGAACTTGATGAGCTCAGTAGCTTCACTAGGTTTTTCACCCAACTATTTTCTAACTTCTTCAATGGCTTCATTAGATATTTCAATCAGTTCCTGTTGCTCAAATATAATTTGTATTGAAGGCCAAATATCTATCATATCTTCATTGATCTGTTTCCCAATATTTTATTTGACCTAGGCCAAGGTATTACCCATGGAAATGTATTTTTCCCTTCGCTGCAATCTCAAGGACAATGTCTGGGATTTATGTACTTCTCTTAGGAGGGAATTCTCATCTTGTGTTCTGATCCTATAAGGTCTTCATATCATGTATTAACTTCTTTGTTTCTTCTCCTTGTATAGACATGTTTTTCATGGATTCAGCCAACTTAATTGAATCATCTGTTGTTGATGTTGGAAGTACTGTAGAAGAGGATGTTCCTACTGTTGTGGTTGTTGTAGGAATTCTTGTTTGAAGTAGGGATGTAATGGGTAATAAATCAAGAGGAAGCATTGTTAGTTCAGAACTCTGCTCCTTTTCTTTGATCAACTTGTCCATCTCTGCTTCCATCTCCTTAATCTGTGCACTTTTCTCCACCAGTAGCTTCAACAATTATTCTTTCTGTAACTCTGTCTCTCCTAACTCCAACTCTTGGGGATCTTCAGTTGTGGAAAAATTCAATTATTTCTTCGGGGATGCTACATATACATTCTTCCTCTTAATAATTTCTTCCGTGGCCTTTGAATTACTAGGATCAAAACCTATTTTGATCACTGTTTCCTCTAAATATTTAATTATGTTGTCTTTAGCAAGAGAGGAAACTTTCTCTAGTTTAAGATGATATTGAACATTTTTTAAAGAAAGTTATAGTTTACAAGCAGTGAGGGTAGTCTGTGTGAAGGTTGGGTAGACCATCTCTCCTGTTTTCCTACGCATGTCCATTTGATCCAAAGGATGAACATACTTTGCCTCAAACTCGAAGGTAATATGCTTGAAGTCAACTTCTAATTTTGGTTGTGGAACTTGTGCCTGTAAGAATGTAGTATGAATTCTCCCTTTCTGTGTGTCATAGGCTAAAATGGGCCTATGCTGGATTGATGAAGACTGCTTCCTGAATTGTGCAGAGATGTTGTCGTGAATATCTTCATTCCTTTGTTTAATTTCTTTATATTTTTGGAAAATATCCAGCTGCCTTTGTTCTGTGAATGTCTCTGGTGTGTGAGATGTTGTAGCTAGAGCCTCTTTAGTAGTCAAGGATGACGGAGAATCAATGGTACTGATGTCAAACTTCAAATTTTGAAGTCTAGAGAGCACAATGGTACCCCTGTGTTTCCTTTAGTAGTGGGAATTATATCTTAGAAAATATCTTAATCTTCTTTGTATATATCTTAAATTGTTTGGCTGAGACTTTTGTGACTGAAGGGGAGTCCTCCTCTCTCGATATCTTCTTGGTCTTTTCTCTGGGTATAAGAGTCTCTAAGGTAGTCCTAGAAAACATCTGCTCTTTAGCCTCCTGTAATGTGTTCTCCAACCAATTCTACTAGTTCATGTACTTCTCTATTTCTGGTCTTTGGCTATGCACATAGGAGGTTCCTTTTGTTCCACTCTTTGCTTAGAAACTACCCCAAAGGGGTCATAAGACCATGTAAAGCTAAGAGGGAAATTCATTTGTTTCAGCAGGGGGTTTTCTTCCTCTCCTACTGCTCTGCTGTTACAAATAAAAGGTCCTATCTGTGTCTTAATTCTGAATTGAGACTTCTTCTTAGCTGCCACAAAATGGATTTTTTCTAAGTTGATTATTTTCCTAATGTAATCCAAGGCAAATATCTCATTTGAAGGTACTCGGGCATCTTATATGGTGGCAAATTTGAGCCATAAACTCTGATCTTTGTAAATGACTAGTATAGGTACCAATATCATGTCTTCACTTGTTCACTGAGATGCAACACTTTCTGAATATTCTCATTGATTCTTGGAATCTACTGGCCACTTAGCAAGGAAGTTGTTGGATACACAAACTGATCAATAAACTCTATAAAACTGAATTCCTGTGTTTTTTTTCTGATGATAGAGGTATAGAAAATAATGGATTGAGTCTCTCCTTACTAGTTGAGCTTCTACACTGTAAAGGGAAACCTGTCTATCTAGAAGAAAATGAACATGTACATGAGAATGGAAGAATATCTGAACATTCCTTTAGTTAAAATCTGAAGGAATTGTTCATGAATTACGTCTGTAAGGAAGTGACCATGGTCAAAGGTGATTGATAATCCTTCTTCTGTAGAAATAGTGGATAGAAAGCCTAAAATAGGCTCATCTACCCATTCATCTGAAAAGTAACCAAGTAGGCATGACAAGACAAAGATAATATCTCTAGTTCTTTGGGGGGAAATAGAAAAGGGATAAGGGGGATTCTTCTTGTGGAGTTGACAATATTCTGGTAGGAATACCTCAAAAATTTTGGCTCTCTAGGGAAAGGTGAGTTTCAAATATATTTCTTTAAGAGCCTCAAGGGAAAAGGGAGTCAAAGAGTCACTATAGGGGACCTGCAACATTTGGTTTATATTTTTAGAGGTAATGGTGAAAAGGATTTCACCATTAGGGGAGATGATATCCCTCTTACTTGAGAGATAAGAGGCATGACATTTGAGGAAGAATTTGGGAAAATAGTAGGACTGGGGGAAGACAAACAGGGGTAGTCTAAACTGCTAGAGGTTAATCTCATCAAACTGGTCAAGGTAAGTGTCATGAAACCAACAATGTAATTTGAAGAGATCGAATTCACAATATGTCTCGGCAATTTTGTAATCTCTATCAACTAGGGGGATGTGGTCAAAATCCATAGGGGGAACAAGCATTGGGTTTATAATAGTGGCAGTTTTGGGGGCCATCGTGCTAACATAATGAAATTGGAGAGGGTGACAGATGGAATTGCAGAGGTTCACTGTTAATTTTGTGGGAAAAACTAAGATGGAATTCCTCTATGGGTAGTTGCTGATAGGAAACAAAACAGGGATCGGGAGCAGTGTAATAGTAGGAAAGCGAGAAAAGGTTGTGATAGTAGGAAAAGGTGAGGCTTTATGGTTTCATACCTAGAGAGGGAACGTTGGATAAATG
Source organism: Pinus taeda (assembly GCA_000404065.3). Lineage (NCBI taxonomy): Eukaryota > Viridiplantae > Streptophyta > Pinopsida > Pinales > Pinaceae > Pinus > Pinus taeda. The sequence goes on along the minus strand of APFE031158071.1, from coordinate 39,255 downwards.
ACTATATGGGAGTAGCATTTACTCAGTGACGGGAGAAAGGCAACTGGAGGGAGATGCAATGGAATTGGTGTAATGGTGGTTGACATGGTGGCTCATGATAGCTGGATGGAGGCACAGGGCCATTGGCAGGAAGTGATAGGTGGAAGGGATATGTGGTGGTAGTGGAGTGGCCATTGAGCAAGAATGTGGTGGGTGAATGTTGGCGGGAATGTGGGTTAAGGTGAGAGTGGGGTAAACCGCTTTCGGAGGGGGGTCATGGTTGTTTGTAGTATTAGCGGGGGGGGGGGTCCGAAATAATGGGGAGAGGATACATAGTAGTGGGGAAAGCTGCTTTTCAGACCCTCCCCCTCGTTGTTAAAGAGAAGCACAATGGGGGAGTCTGAAACGACTTTAGATCCATTGGATGAGCACATGATCGTGATCGGGCATGGAGAGGTGTGGAGTTTAACTTCGGTGGTCCCACATCATATCTCGGGCGGATATCTCTTTAGAATAAGGTCTAACTTTGGACAAATCAACATATTACAAAATTCTCTTTATGCAATAAATTTCACTTTTTCCTAAAGTAATCTAACTAATCCTAATTAGGGTGCATTTAAAAGTGAAAACCCTATTTATTTTTCCATTTTAAAGGACCAAAAATATCTATCCAAACATTTAAATTAATCTAACAACCACACTAACCTAGATTAAACTGTTGGATTAATTTATTCACCTATTCTACCTATTTGATCTTAGCCAAGATTACATTGTTTGGCTAAGTTATTCACTCTAATCTAATTGACATAAATTGAAATTTGCACGAACATGATTAAACTCTATGTTTCAAACAAAAAAGGTATTGTGGCATTTTAAACAAGTTGCACACAATTTCATGAATTTATTCACTACAAAATTATTGGACAATCAGTGGCACCTCAACTTGCATCACTTTCACATTTATTAATTTTTTTTGTGGGGTTATTTTATCATTTATTTTTCTTTTTCTATTTTTACCCTCTTTTCACTTTTTATTTTGATTTTTTTATATATATTTTTTGGAAATCATTTGCAGTATGCAATATTATTTAGAATTTGAAATACAGAAAGAAAACATTCAATCATAATTTGATCCTATAAATTATAGGACACAAACAATGATCCGAATCTTGGGAGGAGGCCCCCAAGATCTAAAAGATTGAAATGAATCTTGGGAGGAGAGGCCCCCAAGATCTGAAAACTTGAAATGCCAGAAGAAAAAGAGGGGAATGCCCAATAAGCAAAACCACAAAGAAACTTTTTATTAAAACCACTGGTTTGGATTTAAACATGAATGCAACAAAATACAGAGATAACCATAAAGACAGATATGCAACGGAAATAATACTTCATTTCATTACTGTAAAATACTGAAATATGCTTACAAACAGAAGTGGAAATAAACCAGCTAGGGTGATGGTAGCTTATCTTTGAGAAGAGATGTGGCGGCTACATGCCTATGAACTGTAAAGGCTACATTATGGCAGGAAATCTGTCCTTTTACAAAATGTGACTTGTTACTTATAGTATTTTTCAGTTACAATACCATGGGTCAATTCCACGGGTGAATGAATACCATGGGTGGATTTTACAATACCACTGGCAGATGCCATTTACAATACCATGGGTAAATTCCATGGGTTGATGAATAATATGGGTGGATGAGTACCACGGGTTGATGCCATTTTCCATTCGGATCAAACAAGCATAAGAAAAACATCCTCATGATATAGGCATCATACACCATATATCATCATGAGAAAAAATCAACAATAACATGAAATGCATCCATCATAATCAAATTCTAATTTTATAAATATGCAATGCAAATTTATGACACAACAACTATGCTACCATCTATACCATACACCTCCATGGCACCAATTCATGCATCATATCATCAACCCAAAGAGCATAATACAACTAACTACATGTCAACTCATAGAGGAAATATATAATCCATGCACAACTAGATTACAAGGCCATGCGACAACCTCAAGTTAGATAAGCACAAATGATGGAAAATATAGTAAACTCCTCCAAGGAATCATGATGCCATCAATATCAGTGAAAAACATTAGAGGCATATGATATTCTCCCCATGAGCATATGCCATCACACTTTGTCAACCTTCTTCCAAATCATAATAGCCTTATAAAAATTAACAATAGTAGAAAAAATCATGAAATCATAATCAAATAGATAATAAGCATTAACATCACATCCTATCTGCATGCAAAATAATATGTGACATATGCTCCCCCTGAGCCAATGAGGGCCTCATATTCATTTTGTAGTCTAAATGAAGTATCATGCAAGAGTGGAATAGAAAATGTGTTGATCTCTTCTACTTAGAATCTGATGATGAGGAGTACTTCTTTGATATCCTTTCTTTTCTTACTCTTCCCTTCAACACATATACATTGTCTGGTGTTTTGAATCCTTTAGAAATTTCCCTCTTTGAGCCTTATTTCTAGATGAAAAACCTTTGGAATTGAAGACCACTACCTTACCTTGATCAACCATTTCGATCCACTTTGGCTCACACTTAGAATATTGTTCTTTAGACCCTCAATAATCCATACAACTCCTGCCTTGGTATTGTTTTCACCAAGGTTGGTCTTATCGCTTCCCAACACTCTCATTGGTTCACTCCCTTCAAAAACAATCTTGATTCTTTTCAAGAAGTGAAATTTTATCTTATCTACTAACATATTGTGTGAGCATCTGCTATCAATATACCATTTATCATCCTCATCATGTGAAAAAAGAGAAATACCACACTTTCCTAATTGTTCCTCCTTTTTATTCCACATGCTCCTGGTTGGTTCCTTTGTTGTGCATTCTTCTTTGGATGCAACTTTTGAACTGAAGGTCTCATTGATCTAGGCATATTGTAATTCTTGGCCATGTGCCCAAAGTTTTGACACACATAATACTTTATATGGCCAAGTTAAGCATCCAAAGGATATGATCTTTTGCTACCCATGCGAGATCTCCATGTTCTCGTACTAGATCTGGAATCAATGGACATATGTTTGAAACGGTTACAAGCATAACATATACCATTAAACAAACTTGTATACCTAAAAGAGGATCCTCTTCTTTTCTATTCAATCTTCTACATAGATGTGTCCAATTTTATTCTACAATTGGCTTCCACATGTCCAAACTAGTGACAGTTGAAACACTCAGTATCGTTCATCAAAGGGGAAAATGAGTTATGGTTTCTCCTTTGAACTCTACTACTATCAACTCTAGGAGCGTATTATCTTCTTGACATTGAAGCTCCTTTCAGTTCTCTTCTTTGTTGCAAGTGATAAATTTGCTGCCTCTTTTCTCCAATATTGTTATGGCTACTCACAACCTTTGTTGTAGGATTCTTTGGTTTTGTTGTGTTGATATTTCCTACATCCAAACTTGTCTCTCATGTTTGAAGGTTAGGGCCATTTTGTTCACTAGTATGCTACTCTAAAATTTTTCAAGTGGCTAGTGTTTTTCTTCAAGTTTCTTTTTCAACTCATCTATTACATTTTTGAGTGCTTCTACATAATATTTATTTTCTTTTTACTTGCTCTACATTACTTGTTCGATTATTTTTTATTATTCCACCTGGGTCCTCAAGGTAATGAGCTCCTCCCTAATATTTTTCTCCCTTTCATCACAAAACTGTAATATCTTCTCATGATTCCGACATGCATATGTTAGTCTATCCACTTCAATAGATAATTCTTTAATTATAACAATTGTTGATTCATATTCATCCTTAACAAGAGCAACATCATTCTACTCTTCACTACGTTACTCAATACAACCATCAAGATCACAATTCAAAAAATATTTCAACATATTACCTCGTGACACAATTGTTTTGGCTGAGATTTCAGAATTTGCTTCTTCATTTTCAATGGAATGATTCGTTTCCTTCTTCAGACTCTTTATATTTTGATACATCCTCTTCCTTCTTTTGGCCATGATCCACGATATACTGTCCATGTGGTCAAGCTTTACTGAAGAGCGTCGACTCTGATACAAACTGTTGGAACCTAAAGCACTACTGAGAGGGGGGAAGATATGTAGTTATGGCCTTTATATCAATTTTAAATCTTTTTACCACAATATAAAACAGCCATGCACATTCACAACAGTATCTTAACTGAATATGAAATTTGCAATAAACTCAAAGCATAATAACCATGACAAATATCGACATAAACATGCACACCAAAGAACACAAGTATTTCTAGTGGAAACCCTCTTGGGAGAAAACTACCTTGCCATTGTTGCACGACTCAATTCTTCTATATGCTAAACAATGTTTTACATGGATTAGATTACAACCATAAGTGGGAAGACTTGGCTTCCTTCACAATATGTTAGCACATATTAGCTAGAAAATATGTTTCCCTCAAGGATCTACAAACTACCACCCACTAAAGACCACCACTATCAACGATTCTCACCCAACTCCTATTGGATGGAGAAATATGTTTCTTCTGCTAAATCTGCCAAATGACTATCTACTTTAAATCCTCCATGCCTTCACTTCATCCATGTGAACCACGTTTCATATATTTTTAGACTAGGTTCTTAGTTTTTTCAACATGAGCAACCCAAAAATGCCATCGTTTTGCACATAAAATCTGAATCAAAATCTTACTCAGAGGAGGGAAATTATTCTCTTCTTCTCACACCAAAACTTTCCTCTCTAACACACCATAAGATGTTGATACCTATCCTCTCTAAACACTTCCACTTGCAACACAAAAACTCTGATATTCTCCTCAAACCATTCTTTGAATATGGCATACAGTTCTCTGATAAAACTTTGCAAAACTATGTGATAAGCTCCTATAATATATACTCACATTCAATTCCCTTGCAATTGCATACTCCCACACTCTCAAGAAAATCAACCAAATGAACTCAAAACCTTTCTCGATTTAACATTTTTGGGAGTGATTAAATTAGTAAATGCAACTCAGTGATGGAGTTTTGGTCATACATTTGATTTGATCTAGATTAAGATCTTGACTTGATCAATCCACTAATTTCACTTAATAAAATATATTCTTTAGTTTAACCATATTCTAGAAGTTAGTTAAACATCCTCGACCTTTTCCATAAAAATACCAAATACAAACCATAGGAAAAACTCATAAAACACCTGAGATACGAGAGGAATGTGGGGAAAAACACCAAATAGAGTAACGCTTTTCTCTAATCCATGGAAATCATTATAAATCACTTCTCTAGGCCACTTGAAGGATTATAATGCTTTGTGTTCCACTAGCAGCCAATGTTAGTCCTCATTTACCCTTCTTACACATGGAATCTGCTATCCCAACTTCAGGAGTATGTGTAGGACATTGAGACCACCTTCCCAACACCCTTTTCAATCATGAAAACTTATAATAATCATGAAAAAGGTCTCCAATAATTCTTAATCACCCTATGTAAGTGTTAGGCCTCCAACCATGTTTTCTACAAACATCAACAACTACACTTTGTCAAGTACTAGTACATCCTCTTGCAGCTCCATGAACTCCTGCTCTAACATTTGTATCTAACTCTTGTGCATCATCAAGGACACATTATCATGTCAACATCATGAACATATAGATCATTACTGGTGATAAACTCTTCTTTCTGCAGTAATCACACACAATCCACACACACCATCATGTTCCTGAATTACAACTAGCACTAACACTTATGCAACTGATCATAGCCAATACCTCTATGCAATATCATGATAATAACAACATGATCATAAGGGTCATCACATCCTCTTCGAAATCCTAAAACTCCAGCATATACATTCTAGGATACATCCCAAATACCATCGACACATCATTCACCTGCAACCAATTATACTTCTACAGAAGATCATGATCTGCAACCCAAACTACCAGGTTGACATCAATGCCAACCATCAATACTACAACATCTTAGGGTCCTATATTAATAGGATTCATAATTTTGAATTCGCTGTAATTAGACTTGTAATATTGTACATACCTTTGCTTTTTTGCAAATGTTTTCCATATTAAAAATTTCAAAAATGCAAAGAGGGTATGTCCTAAAATAAATATCAAAGGAAAAAAAGAATAAGAAAAGATAAAAAAAGTGAAAAAATATGAACCCCAATGAAAACAGATCATGAAAGTATGCAAGTCTAAGGGGCACTACTTTTTACTTTACTGTGCAAAATAATGGTTGTGTGTAGCTTGTCATAAATGCCACAACCCATGATAGTCAAACTGTTTAATCTTGACTAATTCATGCTTTAAATTTCATGTTTATAGTTAGAGAATAAAGATCTTTCCAAACTATTTAAGCTTGGCAGATCAATAGTTTGGTAGAGAAATAAAATGTTCTCATAAGCTTAATCTGAGCCATTGGAAGATATAAGGTTAGAATTAGATAGTTTTCTTTTCAAAAGAAAAAGGAAAGAAAGGGTCTGCTAGCTTAAATGCACCTAATAAAGTGAAGAAAAAATGTTAGGGTAAGTAGAGGGTAAGTAGAAGAAAGGTTGCAAAAGCACAAATTTGATTGAAGCAAAAGCACATTTATTATGCTTAATCATATGTTTCAGTGTCTAGGAGTAGTTATGAAAGTGAAAGGATGTTCACAAGTTGATTTGGCTAACTCCCCCCATTCCATTTCATCCCCCACTACATACTTACTAATTTCTCCATTATCCCATCATTTTCTAAGAAAATACCCTTTTTCACTTCATTTCACCCTTGCCCATTGGTTTCACACATTTCCCTAACAAGTTACCTTCCAAAAGTCATTTCCCAACCCAAAACCGCTTTTCCATACTATGAAACCCTTTCCCCTTTGAAGAAACCACTTCCCCTTATTAATTTCCCTATTTTACCTAAAAACCCACTAAAAACCCTTATCCTAAGTTTAAATTCCCCCCACTGAAAATCTCCGCCGCGCAATTTCACCGCACAACAGTCGTTAGATTTGTCACACCCAAATCTGATGGAACACATCCATATCGCGTTCATTCACCTCCTGAACTTTACCCGCCCAAGAGCACGTGAGATTCGTGGTTTTGCTCGGGCCCATTTTGGCTACGTGGCATCTCCTCATTAACTCACATGCTCTTAGGAAAGTACCACCCCACTCCCAAAAGTAGTGTGATGAGCAATGAAACTGCCTCCATGTGTAAGCCCAAAAGCATCATTGTTCATTATGAAATTCCCTGCCAATTTCTAATCGTTGTTGGTTAAAAGGTGAAAGACGCCCATTTTCACCCTTTTTCGCTCATTTTCTCTGTGAAAGCCTCCTAAGCTTTCCTGTGCCACCATGAGCCTCTGCAAACAGATTTAACCACCAATTGCCCTCCGAACATGCTCTGGAAGCCCCATTCAGCCCTCTAGTGCACAACTAAAGCCATAGTACCCTCTACAGCCACCATTCACACTAGTTTGCAGCCTATACCACCATTTCCAGGTATTTTAACAAAAAACTAGAGTGACCCTCTCAGTTTAAAAATGTACAGTGAATTCAAGAAATAATTAATTGAATTTAATTGATTTCCCCTAAATTGAGAATATTTCCCCCCTGAAATACCCAAATCGCTATCCTGCAAACTGCCAATACCCTACCTTTATACAAACCTATTCAAAGCTTCACTTATACAATCTGTACAAGCCTAATTCCCACATTTTATCCTCAATATGGCTGCCCAGATCTCTCTAGATGTCAGACCGGTCTCAACCCCTCACCTGTACATTGACCATTTGGCAGTAGCAGACAGGGATTTCCAAATAAATGGCACTGTAACTCCAGCCCACCTTCTGAAGCACCACTACTGGAGTAAAGATAAGTTCCTAAACCATGTTGATGACATCAACCTTTGGGGATCCAATTTGTCCAAGTATATATTCCCAAAAGTTCATCCATTCCTAGACATTGTACATTTTTTTCATGCTTGTTATATCCCTAGCCAAAGGGCTATTGTTGCCCTAAACCATGAGTTATTATTCACCGTTACACCTGAGTCAATCAACCAGATGCTTCAAATCCAATCTAGCCCCAATCTAACCCCTTTATCCATTAGACAGCTATTGGACTTATCCATCACATTAGACCATGTGAAAATCAAGAAAATCTTCCATACTCCTACAGATAACCCACCCTACGCTGCCACCTTTTTCTCAGAGACTTCCAGGCACATAATCACCATGCTCTCTTGCATCCTTGGATATACCATAGATGAGCATGTGGATGAGGTCATCTTGGCCTTCTTGTCCATTTTTACTCCAGACAGGCCTCCTGTTATCCTGTTTGATTATGCTCAGTTCATTGCAGACAGAATGCATGAACAATTCACTAGATTGCCCATTGAAATAGTTTTCAAATACTCTTTAGTGTTGTTTCATATATTCTTGTATTAACAGACAGATAAGTTCCCTTTGAGCATCCAGAAGCTGGATAGTAAGGGAAAGGAGAGATCAGTCATCTACTGAAAACCCTTGGTCCACAAGTTTTCCACAACATTCACCCACAAAGACTTCATAGACTACTTTGTATACCTTTTCATGAACATGCTGACTTTTAAGCCTCAACCTAGAATTAGCCTAGAGATCAAGAGAGTGCTACAATTGGCAAAGAACAACAAGGTGTGAGAGTGGTACCTCTACCAGAACCACACTCGGATTAGAATCTATGACTGCCAATTAGCCCCCTATAAGTTTCCCAAATACCTCCCTATGAGGATATTTTCTCTTGAATACTTTAGACAAATCAGAAACTCTGATAAGGTCCACTTCCTAGCTTATAGGAAGAAAAACCATCTCAATGTGAAAAACCAATTGGGTCCATTCATTTGCAACAATAGAGAGGCTGGACCAGAGGCTGATAGTTTACTACAAAAGATGAAGTTTAGAAATAGCTTCATATGGTAGTATGACCCTCAGGGGGTTATAACTAAACTTAGACTCAAGGTCAAGTTGGGAGCATACATCCACCACCCAAGACCTGACATTGAACAGTTTGCTGACCAGTAAGAGTGGGTGGGGAACACCTTGATTGATATGGACAACACTGTTCTCGATGTAGAGAACACACACATTGATATTGAAAGACAATTTGATCACAACTCTTTCCTATAGGTTCTAGAACAAGGGGAGCCAATGAACATTCCTCTTGTCCTTCAGACCCCAACCAATGAAGAGAAGAATCCTAAGAGGAACAGGGAGGAGGCATCTAGCTCTGCCATGGAGACTATTGATGAGTTGTTTGAGCCAAGCAAGAGGCCCAAGTTGAATCATGTCTTTGAATAGGAGGAGAACAGTGCTTCAGAGGGAATAACTGACATTGAGGCAATGGGGCAAAGAAGTGAACAATAGCTGCATCAAGTGAAACACAGGAGCCATCAACCTCCATCACACAGACGATAGAGAGACAATAGAGTATGGATGTTTCTTCCTTTGTCAGGTCAGTTGACAAGGAAAATGATATCAAATATAGATTCAAAGAGATAAAGATGAGGAATGAAAAATTCAAGAGACATATGCCCAATACCTCAAGCTTACACCACCAAACCAGACTAGACTCATGTTAGCCTTTCACATCAAAGTAGGGAAAATGTAGGTATCATTTTTGCAGCCCACTATACAACAACCAAAGACCCCAACAGATTACAAGAAGACAAATTTTGAGGTTATCCCATTGATTAGATAGAGTTCCACAAACAGGCTAGGGAAATGATTTACTCCACCCTCATAGGAAAGGCCATGGAAGCCTACAAGCTACAGGAGTCATTGGGCAATGTGACAGCCCAGTACAAATTAGAGAAGGCCTCCTCACATGCCAAAGACACCAGGATAAAATCCTTGGAGGACTTGATCATTGAACTGGGCCATGACCCAAGTGATGTTAAGGCTGCAGAGAAATTAATCAAGAAGAAGAATGAGGACATAGTAACTGTCAAGAAATAGCTTAAGCTACCTCATTCACAGCACCCACAGACAAAGGAGGTCTTGGAAAGTCAGAGAAATCATGAAGAGATGGTGGATGTAGTGTTGCAACTGAATGACCAGTTGAAAGAGATGGAGAAAGAACTGGATATCTTGATGTAGCTCAAACAAGATAATCTAGATAATGCTCCTGCAATTGTTATTCCAACAATTACTACTATTGTACCTTCTACATTGGCAACATCCTTAGCTCCCATTGCTCCAATGTCCATTGCACTACTGGAAACTACATCAGCAATAGGCTCCACATGTGATGAAACAAATAGGCTGGTCAAAGCAATGGAAGAGATGTCCATTCATACCACTGAGATGAATAGACTTAAGGAGAAAGTCACCAGTCTAGAGACATATTACAAATTGGCCCAAATCATGCACAGAGAAGAACAACAAAAGGCCGCAAGGATGACTAAAAGAATCAAAAGCCTGGAGAAAGAACTGACACTGAATGAGCCTCTAGATCAGGGTAAGGAACAACTGTGGGCCAATATCATTGACTCTGTCAATGATAGTTGGCCATCCATTTAGGTCATTTTTGAACAAAATGAATTTATAAAGCAGGCTACAGAAGCCATTCAGAAAGTCAAAGAAAAGCTTGGAGATATCCCAGAGGAGGCAACAAGAATCATTCACTTCCTCAACTCCAAGAACAAGTATGAGCTACAAGAACTAGAGATACCTAACAAGACAGCTACAATTTTGGAAGTTAGAGGAGTCCTCACTAAGAGGAATTTGATGTTGAACTGGAAGGATAAGTGTCAAACCATGCAACTGGCCATTGACAAGTTCATGGTTAAGTTCAAACTTTTGAGGCAAAAGGCCCTACCAAATCCCTTATTTATAAATGATAAGCTAATGACGCAGGAATATTACAATAAGAAGATCAGAGAAGTGGCTAGAGATCAGGTAAACACTTCATCCATGAAGGGTATACTGACAAGCAAAGTATTATACCAAACTTTTGAAAACTTGTTTTACCTCCAACATGAGGTAAAACACCTTTTTTTCAATAAGCCTACTTTCACCAAATACACAAAAGCATATGAGATATACCAAAAAATGCTCAATATCCAATTACTAGGTGTTGAGACATGGGAAAAACTCAATGATTTATTGTAGGAAATACACAGTAAAAATATAAATGTACAGTAAAAAGTAAAAGAGCACAATAAAAGGATATTGACAGGTCAGTAAGGTCAAAGAGTATTAGATGAAAGGTCATAAGTAAATATGACATCCAGCGTGAAGACCAAACAGCCAAGCAGCTTAAAGGGCAAAAGATCAAAGAATAAAAGACAACAGAACCTAAATAACAGGGAGAGCAAACAACAGTTCAATAACTGTCTCTATCTTCTTGCATGAAGATATTTCTTTTTCCTAGATTAGTTCTCAATGCAGTTTGAGATATTTTGTAAATTCTTTTGGTATAAATGCTTCATAATTCGAAGTATTGGGGGTGGATTGCTATATATTTGTAGAGTTATTTTGATATTAAACCTAAGGGTGGATTTGATTGGAAACCATTTCACCTTCCAGCCTTTGAGATCTGTAGTAACTCCTCTATCTTGCCCTCTAGACATTGTTTTTAGAAATTAATCTAGTCTTGTTTGTCTGACATTTGACCCCATAGCCCAATGGTGAAAGACAATCCTTTTCCATCTAAGTGATCCCACCACCCAAATTCAAATCAAAACCCAAGCACAATCATAACTAGCCTAAAATTAATTAACTAAAACAAAGTTAAATAAAAAAGAGAGAGCCCTCTCTGAGATTAGGAGGGCTAGGTCCTTATCTCCAAAAGTGGTTTGTGGTTACCTCTATCATTTCTTTTTATGATAACTTGGAAGAAATTTTGGAGTGATAACACCATTGGCAACCATATTGGAGACTTTGATCTTGAGTATCATAAAACTTTAAGGAAACTTTAAATTTAATCTTAAGCCCCTTAAGGTCATTTTTATCAAGTTGTTTTTGAACAATTTCGTAAAAACAGTTAAAAATTTTTAGAATTCTGGCTCCTAAGAAGACTCACTATACCAGGGCAAACCTAGATCCAAACCTAGATCAAAAACCCTGCTACCATAGTTGACCCAGACATAATTTTAAGAAAACCAAAAAACGAAGAAACTCAAGCAAGTAGTAGCCAATTAGTCAAAGCAAATTCACTCCCTAAGGAGTTGTCAACTTTAGAGGAAATCCCTTTTGATTTTTCATTTGACCTCTCATTATTTAGAACTAAATCTGAGAATGCCATCCACGAAATATTGTTAGACCCTGAGTTTACTCAACTCATTGAATAAAAAACGGTTATCCATCCAGATTTAGATAAATTTATCTTGGATAATTTTGTCGAGTTAAAAGACTTGACCTCTACAATGATTAACAATATAGATAGTTCTTACCTTCAACAATCTGTTGAACTAACTGCCCTTACTGCTGCTGCCTCTGAAATTTCTGCACAATCTTCACTCACTATAAATACACCTTATTTTACCATAACCTTACCAATAGTATCCACCACAATCCAATCCTCTAAACCAATTATTCATCAACCATCCTCACCATCATCTAGCTCATCTCCATCTAGTTCAAGCCCTTCCTCAACTACCAGTACTTTACCCCTTAGTCAAGCCAGAATCCAAGCCATGGTAGACTGATATGCACCTCTGGTTTTACCTTCACAACTCCATGCCATGCACCAAGATTATCAGAGCTAAATATTTTTGTTTGATGCTACTGGTTAGTACACTGCCCAACATCATGTAAAGAAGATGACTGACTATTTTGAGTTGCATGAGATAGATGAATTAGATGTCCAAATGAGGTTGTTTGCCCAAACATTAACTGGGGATGTCAAGAAATGGTTCAAAGCTTTACCTGCCCATCATATTGCAAACTTAAGTAATTTACATAGATTATTCATTGATAGATGGGAGAGAAAGAAAAACCCTCTGCAAATAGTTTCTAAATATGACAACATTAGAAGAGCTCCTAATGAGTCAGTCCAGGATTATTGTACTAGGTTCAATAATATCTATAATGCAATCCCATCTAATATTAAGCCTCCACCTGACCTAGCATTAATTAAAATACCTGATGGTTTTGACACTAACATGTCATACCAGTTAAGGGAAGGAAACCTTGAAACATTGGAACAAATGAAAAGAAATGATGTTAGTGTAGAGGCCAACCTATTAGCCAAGACAGCTAGAATGAGAAATGAAAAGAGAGTTGTAATTAAAGAGGAAACTTCAACTTTTGATGGAAAGATTAGAAAACATGGAAAGGAAAACTCAATGGGAGAATCAACAACCACCCCCAATAAGAAACCCTAACTTTGGGAAGAACCCTAACACTGGAAAGAATGTTATTCCAGATCATCAGATTAGGCCCCCCTTCCAGGAAAACTATGCTGAGGGTTCAAAAGACCAAGAAGGAGAGGATGATACCCATATAAAATTACTAGAAACCATAGATGAAGACGTTTTTTTTCTTACTCAAGAAGAACAAGAGTTATACATGATGCAACCATTGCAATTAGAATTTGGTGAATCCTTTTACTTTAAACAAGTATATGAGTTAACTATATATGAGGTACACAAACAATATAGCTTAATAAGCAAAAAGAAAAATGAAACTACCATTAAGAGATCAATCTAGAACCAAACTAAGAAAATAATAGAAGCTCCTGTCACTAAAATTTTACAAAACCTCCCTAGGGGAACACCGGAGACTTCTACCCTAAAAATTGTAGATATAACCTCCACTGAAACTCAAACTGAAACAATCACTGAAAACATTCCAAATAAGAGAAATCAAGGGAAAACATCTGACACATAGACTGAAATGCCTAGTATTGAAAAACAATATAAAAACACACAGACTACATTTGTTAAGGAAGATCACATCCAAAAAAAAACTTAGCTCCCTTTCAAAACAAAACTGAAATAGAAAAACCAAAGATATTAGTTCCTTTGAACAAACTAGTAAATAATGAATCCTATAGATCATGGATAACTGAAACTTTAAATATAGGAGAGGGAGAAGATGTTGTCAATTTGAATGATGATCAACCTAAATTATTGTTAAATAATGAATCCATACAGGTAAGGATAGTTTTAAATAGAGGAGGAATGACCTGTTATAGAGTTTTATGAACCCAACGTTTCGGACTACCAAGTGATTCCATCATTAGGGGATGCAACAATAGATATTCTAGAGATAGTTAGCCTAACCAATCTGAATATTAACAAACTAAGTGGAGGTTGGCTGACCTAATTTCTTAGAATAAATCCTTCATAACCTATATATATAACTTAAAATATAGCTCATGGATACATCATGAATATCTCTATAATATCTATTGTCGCATCCCATAATGATGGACTGACTTGGTAATCTGAAATGTTGGGCTCATAAAACTCTATAATAGGTCATTCCTCCTCTATTTAAAACATGAATTATTGTTTGGCCCTCAGGTGAATGGTACTCATTAGCAAGGAGTCCCTCCTTTCTACATTAGCCTAAGCATTCATGAAAAAATATTACATAATGCTATGTTAGACTCAGGGGAATCCCATGATTTGATGCCAAAAGCAACCGTGGAGAGACTGAACTTAGACATCACCAAACCATATAAGGACTTATTTTCCTTTGACTCTAGCCAAGTTAAATGCCTTGGTTTGATCAAGGATTAATGTGTAACTCTAGTCCAATGCCCAGCAAAAAGTATTGTAATGGACATAGTAGTTGCAGACATCCCACCCAAAGATGGAATGTTGTTATCTCATTCATGGGAAGCAAAATTGCAAGGATCCTTGCAATTAGATATGTCTTATGCCACCATATCTATTTTTGGCCAACAAAGGAAATTATATAGAGAGACCTTGATGAAATACATGGTGAGTAATGCTGAAAAACCACAAAATGATCCCATATACTCCATGCATTATGATATGGACTCTTTCATCTTGTACAATTCGGAACATGAGAATAATCAAACCACACTTAAAGAACTGAAATATAAAACAGTTGATAGTGATAACATTTTTCATGAGTCCCTATGACATCTATATTTTGATGGATCTGTGAAGAGACTAGGGGCTGGTGCAGGATTGTGGATCCATAATATGGAGAGTAATCATTCTGAGGGACATGCATTCAGATTAAACTTCAAGTGTACCAATAACATGGATGAATATGAAGCCCTAATCTTCGGGTTACAACTAGTTAGAAAACTTGGAGCCAAAAGAGTCTCTATACTTAGAGACTCAAAATTGATTATTAAACAAACTAATGGCGAATACTCTGTAAACAATCCCAGACTTAGTCAATATAGGGAGACTGTCGTAGATTTGATTAAATAACTCATGGAAACAAACTTTACTGCCATTCCTAGAAAACAAAACATGCAAGCCCATAGTATTGCCACTTTTGCTAGTACCTACAAATTGCCCTTTCAACCCAACCATGAGTACACCACAGAAGTGAGACATAGGCCTGTTATACCAGACAACTTTAGGTATTGGCAGATTTTCTCCTAGGATTCTTGGATTTATGATTTCATGAATGTTGAAGGTGAGTTACAGAATTATAAAATAGATACAGACTGTACAATAGAAAATAACATAGATAGTGACATAGATAGTGCCATAGATGTAAATATTTTAGAAGTAGGTAAACCTACTAATTTCACTAGATTAGAGGTAGATAACTTAGAAAATGTAGAGATAGAGGAAATAATGAATGATGATCCTGAAATTATCAACCTTAAAATTATTTTTTTTCCTAAGGGATTAGTCCCTTTAGAAGATTTGTTTGACTCAAACAATGTAGCTAGGAAACCAAAACTAGAGCCTTTGAGAGCAGATATAGAAGAATGTAACATAGGGACTAAAGAAAAACCAAAATTCATTAAAATATCAAAAACCTTACCTCCAGAGGAAAAGGTAAAATACATAAATATGTTTAAAGAGTTCCAGGATGTTTTTTCTTGGAGTTATGAAGACTTGAAGTCTTATGACACCAACATAATTCAACACAAAATACCTCTCAAAGACGATCATAAGCCTTTTAAATAGAAACTTAGGAGAATTAACCCAGTTCTTATGCCATATATTGAGAAAGAAGTTAAAAGAATGTATGATGCCCAAATCATAGCCCCCATTAGATATTCAGATTGGATTTCAAACTTAGTCACTACTAGGAAAAAGACTGGAGAAATCAAACTTTGTGTTGATTTCAGAAATTTAAACAAGGTCTTTTTAAAAGAAAACTATCCTCTACAAAAAATGGACAATATCCTTTAGAGGGTAGTAGGTTCATCCAAAATATCCTTACTTGATGGATTTTCTGGATATAACCAGATCTTAGTTCAACCAGAGGACCAAGCCAAAACTGCATTTACTACTCCTTGGGGTACCTTCATGTATTTGAAGATGCCTTTTGGATTAATGAATGCAAAAGCAACATTTCAAAGAGCTATGGATATAGCTTTTGCCAAGGAGATCCATGATTTCTTAGTGGTATACCAAGATGACATTACAGTCTTTCCTAAATCTGATAATGAACACCTAGATCACCTGAGAAGAGTTTTCAGTAAATGTAGGAAATTTGGGATTTCTTTAAATTCCAAAAAGACACTCTTTGGTCTAGAAGAGGGAACGCTGTTGGGACATATAGTATCTAAATATGGAATTAGAATATATCCTACTAGAATAGAGGCCATTTTGACCATCACCCATCCTAGAAACATTAGAGAATTGCAGTCATTTTTAAGCAAAATTAATTTTAGTAGGAGATTCATTTCAAATTTAGCAGAATTGATTAGAGAACTAAATAACATGTTAAGAAAAGACACAACACTTAAATGGATAGTGGAGGCCAAACAATCC
>APFE031158071.1:0-22336 GCA_000404065.3 Pinus taeda | reverse complement strand
GATGTAAATATTTTAGAAGTAGGTAAACCTACTAATTTCACTAGATTAGAAGTAGATAACTTAGAAAATGTAGAGATAAAGGAAATAATGGATGATGATCCTGAAATTCTCAACCTTAAAAATATTTTTTTTCCTAAGGGATTAGTCCCCTTAGAAGATTTGTTTGACTCAAACAATGTAGCTAGGAAACCAAAACCAGAGCCTTTGAGAGAAGATATAGAAGAATGTAACATAGGGACTGAAGAAAAACCAAAATTCATTAAAATATCAAAAACCTTACCTCCAGAGGAAAAGGTAAAATACATAAATATGTTTAAAGAGTTCCAAGATGTATTTGCATGGAGTTATGAAGACTTTAAGTCTTATGACACCAACATAATTCAACACAAAATACCTCTCAAAGAGGATCATAAACCTTTCAAATAGAAACTTAGGAGAATTAACCCAGTTCTTATTCCATCTATTGAGAAAGAGGTTAAAAGAATGTATGATGCCAAAATTATATCCCCCATTAGATACTCAGATTGGATTTCAAACTTAGTCACTACTAGGAAAAAGACTAGAGAAATCAGACTTTTTGTGGATTTCAGAAATTTAAACAAGGTCTCATTAAATGACAACTATCCTCTACAAAAAATGGACCATATCCTTCAGAGGGTAGTAGGTTCATCCGAGATTTCATTGCTTGATGGATTCTTTGGATATAGCCATATCTTAGTTCAACCAGAGGATCAAGCCAAAACTGCATTTACTACTCGGGGTACCTTCATGTAATTGAAGATGCCTTTTGGATTAATGAACACAGGAGCAAAATTTCAGAGAGCTATGGATATAGCTTTTGCAAAGGATATCCATGACTTCCTATTAGTATACCAAGATGACATCACTGTATTTTCTAAATCTGATAATGAACACCTAGACCATTTGAGAAGAGTTTTCATCAAATGTAGGAAATTTGGGATTTCTTTAAATCCCAAAAAGACACTCTTTGGTTTAGAAGAAGGTAATTTATTAGGACATATAATAACCAAAGATGGAATTAGAATAGGTCCTGCTAGAATAGAGGCCATTTTGACCATTTCCCATCCTAGAAACATTAAAGAGTTACAGTCATTTGTAGGCAAGATAAATTTTCTTAGAAGATTCATTTCAAATTTAGCAGAATTGATTAGAGAACTAAATAACATGTTGAGAAAGGACCCAACACTTAAACACACAGTGGAGGCCAAACAATCCTTTGAAGTCATTAAGGAAGCCTTAACCAAAATCCAGTCCTTATAAGTCCTGATTTTCAGAAAGACTTTATAATTTTTTCTTTTGCTTCAAAACACACCATTACAATAGCCTTGCTGCAAAAGAATGACCAAAGATATGAACAACCCATTTCATTTTTCAGTAAATGCTTAGGAGATTCTACACTCAAATGCAATATTATGGAAAAACAAGCATTAGATTAGTAAAGGCCATCAAAGATTTCAGAGTCTACATTCTGTATTCTCACATCATTGCTTATGTTCCAAACTCAGTAGTTAAGGACATTTTGACACAAAATGGGCCTGAAGGAAAGAGAGGCAAATGGATTGCCACAATATTGGTATATGACATAGAGATAAAGCCCACTAAGCTTATAAAAGGCCAAGGTTTAGCCAAACTGATGGCTGAATCGAACTGTCAGGTCCTAGATATAAATTTCATTAGTGCCCTTGATGATCAGGAAGAGATGGCGACTCCACAGATCAGTGAACCTTTTACTAATTCACCCTGGTATGAAAATATTATATTTGTATTACTAAATTTACAAGCTCCTCCTGGTTTAATAAGAACTAAAGCTAGATTTTTTAAAATGAAGTCATTAAAATACTGTATTATAGATAATGCTTTGTTTTGGAAAGACAATAGTGGTATTATTTTGAATTTCTTACTGAAAGATGAAGCTGATAAAATTTTACAAGAATTTCATGTAGGGGATTTTGGAGGACACTTGTATTTAAAAACTACTGCTGACAAAATCATGAGGGGTGGTTTCTACTGGCCCACTCTATTTGTAGATGTTAAGAAACATGTGACCTCCTGTCATAAATGCCAGATATTTGAGGAAAGAGAAAACTTTTACCCTTGCCTCTTAAACTAATTTACACTGAAATGTCATTTCAACAATGGGGGTTAGAATTCATTGGAGAAATACACCCAACCTCCTCAGCCCAGCATAAGTGGATTCTGATAGCCATTGACTATTTTACCAAATGGATAAAATCCATCCATTCTAGACAAGCCACAGACACTGTCATTATCTCCTTCGTAGAAAATAATATCCTGTCAAGATTTGGATGCCCCCAGAAGCTCATTATTGATAATGCAGCTGCCTTTAAATCCAAGAGAATGATAGAATTTTGTAACAAATACCACATCACCCTTAGCCACTCCACTGCCTATTACCCTCAAGGTAATGGATTTGCAGAATCCTCCAACAAGAGCCTGGTCAATATCATTAAGAAATTACTGGAAGACAACAAAAAGACTTGGAACAAAATGTTGGTCAATGCCTTATGGGTAGATAGTCTAACTACCAAGAAGTCCATTGGCACACCTCCCTATCAGTTAGTATATGGGATGGATGTTGTTTTCCCATCACCTTTGGGAGCTCCAGTGATGAAGATCATCCAAAAATTACAGATGGAACCAAATGATATTCAGAGAAGGATAAATCAGACCATACATCTACAGTAGACCAGAGAAGAAGTATATGTAAAATCACAGGTAATCCAGGACAAAATCAAAAAGGTATTTGATAAAAAGACCAAAGTAGATGATTTTTGCATAGGTGATAAAGTTATTAAGTGGGATTCAAGAAGGGAATACAAAGGAAAACATGGAAAATTTGACTTATTATGGCAAGGGCCTTATGTCATTTACGGTTACAGGGGTAACAATGCTTTTTTCTTGAGAGAGATAGATGGATCAAATCTACCAAGAGGAACTGTCAATGGTAGAATGTTGAAGCATTACTTTTCTACAGATTAACCATAGTTCACTTTACTTTGCATCATTGTACATAACATTACAGAGTGTAGATTGGATTGGATAGTAATATTTTGAAGTTGAAGCCCGAAGAGAAGGCCCTGAGCTTTGAAGGGTTCACCATCATAAGTATCAATAAGCCAGAAATCACAGAAGCATAGTTTACAAGGAAACATCAGTCCCAATTCAAAGGCTACTGATCTTTAGAGTTCTTGACATTTCACAGGGAAATGCCATCCCCATGTGGAGCCATTGTTAGGGTCCTATATTAATAGGATTCATAATTTTGAATTGGTTGTGATTAGTCTTGTAATATTGTGTATATCTTTGCTTTTCTACAAATGTTTTCCATATTAAAAATTTTTAAAATGTAAAGATGGTATATCCTAAGAGAAATATCAAAGGACAAAAAGAATAAGAAAAGTGAAAAAATATGAACCCAAAACAAAAATAGATCGTGAAAGTGTGCAAGTCTAAGTGCCACCATTTTTTACTTTACTGTGCAAAATAATGGTTTGGTGTAGCTTGTCATAAATGCCATAACCCATGATATTCAAACTGTTTAATCTTGACTAGTTCATGCTTTAACTTTCATGTTTATAGTTATAGAATAAAGATCTTGCCAAACTTTTTAATCTTAGTAGATCAATAGTTAGGTAGAGAAATAAAATGTGCTCATAAGCTTAATATGAGCCATTGGAAGATATAAGGTTAGAATTATACAGTTTACTTTTCAAAAGAAAAAGGAAAGAAAGGGTCTGCTAGCTTAAATGCACCTAATAAAGTGAGGAAAAAATGTTAGGGTTAGTAAAGGGTAAGTAGAAGAAAGGTTGTAGAAGTACAAAGTTGATTGAAGAAAAAACATATTTATTATGCTTAATCATATGTTTCAGTGTGTAGGAGCAGTTATGAAAGTGAAAGGATTTTCACAAGTTGATTTGGCTAATTTCCCCTCATTCCATTTCACCCCCCACTACATAGTTACTAATTTCCCCATTATCCCATAATTTCCTAAGAAAATACCCTTTTTCACTTCGTTTCACACTTGCCCCTTGGTTTCACACATTTCCCTAACAAATTACCTTCCAAAAGTCATTTCCCAACCCAAAGCCCCTTTTCCCTAGTTTGAAACCCTTTCCCCTTTAAAGAAACCACTTTCCCCTTATTAATTTCCTTATTTTGCCTATAAACCCACTAAAAACCATTATCCTAAGTTTTAAATTCCCCCCCCTCGCCCCCACAAACCCCGCATATCTCCGCCCCTACTCCTGTTGCACAACTTCACCATGCAACAGTCGTTAGATCTATCACCCCCAGATCTAACAGTGCACATCCATATCATGTTCATTCACCTCCCGAACTTTACCTGCCCGAGAGCACGCAAGATTCGTGGTTTTGCTCGGGCCCCTTTTGGCTATGTGGAATCTCCTAATTAACTCATGTGCTCTTAGGGAAATACCACCCCACTCCCGAAAGCGATGCAATGAGAAATGAAACTACCTCCTCGCATAAGCCCAAAACCATCATTGTTCATTATGAAATTCCCTGCCAATTTCTAACCATTACCGATTAAAAGGCGAAAGATGCCCATTTTCACCCTTTTTCGCTCATTTTCTCTATGAAAGCCTCCTAAGCTTTCCTGCACCACTTTGAGCCTCTGCAACCAGATTTGACCACCAACTGCCTCCTGAACATGCTTTGGAAGCCCAATTCATCCCTCTAGTGCACAACTGAAGCCACAATACCCTCTTCAGCCACTATTCACACTATTTTGCAACCTATGCCACCATTTCCAGGTATTTTAACAAGAAACTAAAACGACCCTCTCAGTTTAAAAACATACAGTGAATTCAAGAAATAATTAATTAAATTTAATTGATTTCCCCTAAATTAAGAATACCCCCCCTGAAATACCCAAACCCCTATCCTTGTACAGACCTATTCAAAGCTTCACTTATACAATCTATAGAAGCCTAATTCCCATATTTTATCCTTAAGATGGCTGCCCATACCTCTCTAGATGTCAAAATGGTCTCAACCCCTCACCTGGACATTGACTTTTTGGCCCTAGAAGACAGGGATTTTCAAATAAAGGACACTGAAACTCCAGCCCACCTTTTGAAGCTCCACTGCTAGAGTAAATATAAGTTCCCAAACCATGCTAATGACATCAACCTTTGGGAATCCAATTTTCCAAAGTATATATTCCCATAAGCTCACCCATTCCCAGACATTGTACATTTTTGTCATGCCTATTATATCCCTAGCCAAAGGGCTATTGTTGCCTCAAACCATGTGTTATTATTCATCATTACACCTGATTCAATCAACCAGATGCTTCAAATCCAATCTAGCCCCAATCTAACCCATTTATCCATCAGACACCTATTGGACTTATACATCACATTAGTGAAAAATAAGAAAATATTCCAAAATTTTATCATTGAAGACCGCCATAGTCCTACAGATACCTCACCCTGTGCTACCACCTTTTTCTCAGAGACTGCCAGTCACATAATCACCATGCTCTCATCCATCCTTGGATATACCATAGATGAGCATGTGGATGAGGTCCTCCTGGCCTTCTTGTCCATTTTTACTCCAAGCAAGCCTCTTGCTATCATGTTTGATTTTGCTTAGTTCATTACAGACAAAATGCATGAACAATTCACTAAACTGCCCACTAAAAGAGTTTTCAAATACTCTTTAGTGTTGTTTCATATGTTCTTGTATTACTAGATAGATACGTTCCCTTTAAGCATCTAGAAGTTGGATACCAAGGGAAAGGAGAGATCAGTCATCTGCTGGACACCCTTGGTCCACAAGTTTTCCACAACATTCACCTAAAAAGACTTCATAGACTCCTTTGTATACCCTTTCATGAACATGATGACTTCTAAGACTTAGCCTAGAATCCACCCAGAGATCAAGAGAGTGCTATAATTGGCAAAGAATAGGAAGGTGGGAGACTGGTACCTCTACCAGAACCACACTGAGATCAAAATCTATGGCTTCCAATTAGTGCCCTATAAGTTTCCCAAATACCTCCCTATGAGGATATTTGCTCTTGAATACTTTAGGAAAATCGTCAACTCTAATGAGGTCCACTTCCTAGCTTATAGGAAGAAAACCCAGTTCAAAGTGAAAAACTAATTGGGCCCATTCATTTGCAATAATAGAGAGGCTAGACATGAGGTTGATAGTTTACTACAAAAGATGAAGTTCAGAAATAGCTTCATATGGTAGTATGGCCCTCAGGGGGTTATAACTAAACTTATACTCAAGGTCAAGTTGGGAGCATACATCCACCATCCAAGACCTGACATTGAACAGTTCGCTAATGAAGATGAGTGGGTAGAGAACACCTTGAGTGATATGGACATCACTGTTGTGGATGTAGAGAAAAAACTCATTGATCTTGAAAGACAATTTGATCACAACTCTTTCCTGCGGGTTCCAGAACAAGGGGAGCTAATGAACATTCCTCCTAGCCTTCAAACCCCAGCCAATGAAGAGAAGAATCCTAAGAGGAATAGGGAGGAGACATCTAGCTCTTCCATGGAGAATACTGATGAGCTGTTTGAGCCAAGGAAGAGGCCCAAGTTGAATCTTGTCTTTGAACAGGAGGAGAACATTTCTTCAAAAGAAATAACTGACATTGATGCAATGGGGCAGATAAGTGAAAAAATAGTTGCATCAGGTGAAACACAACAGCCATCAACCTCCAACTGACAGATGATGGAGAGGCAACAGAGTATGGAGGTTTCTTCCTTTGTCAGGCTAGTTGACAAGGAAAAGGATCTCAAAGATAGATTCAAAGAGATAAAGATGAGGAATGAAAAATTGAAGGCAGAGACATATGCCCAATACCTCATGCTTACACCACCAAACCAGACTAGACTGGTGTTAGCCTTTGACATCAAAGCAGGGAAAATGCAAGTATCATTTTTGTAGCCCACTATACAACAACCAAAGACCTCAGCAAATTATAAGAAGACAAAATTTGAGGTGTTGGTCAGGGATGCTCATCCCATTGATTAGATAGAGTTCCACAAACAAGCTGGAGAGATGATTTACTACACCCTCACAGGAAAGGCTATGAAAGCCTACAAGCTGCATGAGTCATTGGGCAATGTGACAACCCAGTACAAATTGGAGAAGGCCACCTCACAGGCCAAAGACACCAGGATAAAATACTTGGAGGACTTGATCATTGAACTATGCCATGACCCAAGCGATGTTAAGGCTAGAGAGAAATTAATCAAGAAGAAGAATGAGGAAATAGCAACACTCAAGAAACAACTTAAGCTGCCTCATTCACAGCACCGACAGACAAAGAAGGTATTGGGAATTAAAAGCAATCATGAAGAGATGATGGACCTAGTGCTGCAACTGTATGATCAGTTAAAGGAGATGGAGAAAGAACTGGATAGCTTGATGCAGCTCAAACAAGCTAGCCCAGATAATGCTCATGCAACTGTGATTCCAACAGTTACTACTGCTGTACCTTCTACATTGCCATCATCCGTAGCTCCCACTGCTCTAATGGCCATTGCACTACCGAAAACTACATTAGCAACAGGCTCCATAGGTGACAAAGCAAACAGGCTGGTCAAAGCAATGGAAGAGATGTCTATTCAAACCACTGAGATGAACAGACTTAAGGAGAAATTCACCAGCCTAGAGATAGATTACAAATTTTCCCAAATCATGCACAGAGAAGAACAACAAAAGTCCGCAAGGATGACTGAAAGAATCAAAAGCTTGGAGAAAGAACTGACACTAAATGAGCCTCTAGGTCAGGCTAAGGAACAACTATGGGTCAATATCATTGACTCTATCAATGATATTTGGCCATCCATTTAGGTCATTTTTGAACAAACTGAATTGATAAAGCAGGCTATAGAAGTCATTCGTAAAGTCAAAGAAGAGCTTGGAGATATGCCAGACGAGGCAGCAAGAATCATCCACTTCCTCAACTCCAAGAACAAGTATGAGCTGCAAGAACTAGAGATACCTGACAGGACAAGTACAATTTTGGAAGTTAGAAGAGTCCTCACTAAGAGGAATTTGATATTGAACTTGGAGGATAAGTGTCAAACCATGCTACTGGCCATTAATAGGTTCATGGTTAAGTTTGAACTTTTGAGGCAAAAGGGATTACCAAATCCCTTAGTTATAAATGATAAGCTAATGACATAGGAAGATTACAATAAGAAGATAAGAGAAGTGGCCAGAGATCAGGTAAACACTTCATCCATGAAGGGCATATCAATAGGCAAAGTATTATACCAAACTTTTGAAAACTTTTTTACCTCCAGCATGAGGTAAAAAATCTTTTTTTCAATAAGCCTACTTTTGCCAAATACACAGAGGGAGATGAGATATACTGAAAAATGCTCAATATCCAATTACTAGGTGATGAGACATGGGAAAAACTAAATGATTTACTGTAGGAAATACATAGTAAAAATATAAATGTACAGTAAAAAGTAAAAGAGCATAGTAAAAGGATATTGACAAGTCAGCAAGGTCAAAGAGTATTAAATGAAAGTGTATCAGATGAAAGGTCATAAGTAAATATGACATCCAGCGTGAAGACGAAACAACCAAGCAGCTTAAAGGGCAAAAGATCAAAGAATAAAAGATAGCAAAACCTAAATAACAGGGACATCAAACAACAATCCAGTAGTTGTCTCTATCTTCTTAAATGAAGATATTTTTTTTCATAGATTAGTTCTTAATGCAGTTTGAGATATTTTGTAAATTATTTTTGTATAAATATTTCATAATTCGAAGTATTGGGGGTGGATTGCTATATATTTGTAGAGTTATTTTGATCTTAAACCTAAGGGTGATTGTACCATTTTTCAAGTCAACAGATTGGAGCAAGTAATAAAAAGATTTCACTAGAGGATTCATGAGATGAGCTATTGCAGTGAAGTATCTTATTTGTCTGATTTTGTTACCTTCTTATGTGCTTCATAAACTTAATTGTTTTCTAAATTTTAATGAATTAACTGGAAATATCACTTAGAATTTGTTTAAGTACACTCTATTTTGCAGACTTAGTCATTTATATGTTTTCCTCTGATACCTTTTTCATCTAAGTAAGTGATCCCACCACCCAAATTCAAATCAAAACCCAAACACAATCATAACTAGCCTAAAATTAATTAACTAAAACAAAGTTAAATAAACAAGAGAGAGCCCTCTCTGAGATTAGGAAGGCTAGGTCCTAATCCCCAAAAGTGGTTTGTGGTTACCTCTATTGTTTCTTTTTCTGACAACTTGGAAGAAATTTTGGAGTGATAACACAACATACATCAATGCCAACACCGAGGACACCTCTTCAGTCACGTTCAGGGTAGAGGATGTATTGAGGATCAAGTTGATATGGTCGGGAACCAATATACTTCCGCCACCTCAGCCTCAATCAAATCAAGGATTCAATAGTTAAAGAATAGTGTAGGTATGATGGAGGTGCTAGAGGATCATGACCTCTTGGCCGAATTCGGTGAATTATTTTAGGACCCATGTAATACAAGAGGTAGGAAGACATTGCTCTTACATTCTCTATTGGTTTACTAGAAAATGAAAATGTTGTTGGCCAATGTTTTGGCTACACCACAACAAGGGCAAGCAGGGATCCAAAATGTCTTGGGGCTCTCAAAAGGGATATGCAACAGGTGAAATATTTTTTGGTACAGTTGAACGCCTACATAGCTAGATTGGAATGCAATTTTCCTTGCTCCGACAGATCAACCAGACTCAATAGTTAAGGATCCTACGCTAGTTGATTCTTCAGATGAGTAGTGACTAAATTATTTATGGTCTTTAGTTTGTTTCTGGTATGGTGATGGATATTAATAATAGATAGTAGAAGGATAGGAGAAGTATCAATGTATCTTGCTCTATTAACATTGTTATGGATATATGACTTTAGTTTTGCTATGATGCAACCAAATGGTCAACCGACATGGTTTTCAACTAGACAAATCAAAACCATCTCATTTATTGAACAATCATTATAAACTACTCCTTTTGAGAAAATGATAGAAATATAAAAGTCCACCTCAATTCACAAAAATATATTATTAATTTAATTATATAGTTTTTCAAAAATAAAAATAAATTTTATTTTTAAATAACATTCATTACAAATCAAAATTGAATAACTTCTTTAAAATATCTATATAAAAGAAAACTAATAAAATGAGATCACCAAAGTGAATATTTCTAACCATAATACAAAACGAAATCACATAACTTTTTATATAAATCAATCTAGTTTACCATTTATTTCAATGATATTGATATTTTGATATTTAACAACCAAACAAACTAAATTAAATAAAATATTTATATTTATATTTATATTTATATTGTTAAATATTTTTTTTTAAATTATTATATATATATAAAATGTTTCATACTATTATTATATTTATTGATATATTAAATATTTTTTCTATTAAAATTATTGGAAACTATAAAGCAATCACACAGATTTGATTTTTTTAATCTCAAATATCAATATACTAACCAAATATATATAGAATAATATACTAATCAATTATATTTTTGTATTTTTATTAAATAAATTTAATAATTGGTTATATATTCATTAATTATATATTTTGAAATTCATAATTAAATCATAAATTATTATTATATAAATTTATTTTTAATGTGAGAATACGAACATCAAGATGAAAATCACTTCCTCTTAGAGTGCCCCGCGTACAACCACGTTAGATCTCAGTTTCAAAATATTTGTTGCAATACTGACATTCCTAGCCTTTTACATTGTCAAAATTATAGTGAGCTCGGAGGGCTTCTCTCCAAGATTTTGAGCATTAGAATAAAATCTTAATCAAACTAAATAATTATTTTCTTTAGGTCTGATAGACAGAATTTGGTCTCAGGAGAAACGTAACCACATCATCATCATAAATTTTTCTCAAAAATTATTTGGAATTCTTTTTAAAAAAAAAAAAAAATTATAATACAATAAAGATTGAATAATTATTTTTACTCTTATTATATATATATATATATATATATATATAAAACATTATATTTCATTATAATTTTTTTTAAACATTTATTTAATTATAATATTTTAGTTTTTACTAGATGTCATATATTTAAAATATAAGCCCACATTATATCTTATCATAAAATTTTATGTTGTTACTAGAATGTCTATATATTAAAATATAAGCCCCTGCCAATTAAAATGTAAAATATCTCTTAATACAATAAAAATAATAAATCCTTTAGCCTCTTTATTATAATTCATAATAAATAACTAATGAAATCAACTTACTTAACTAATAACTTCTTCCTTATATTTCATAACTAGTAACTAATTCCATTAAAATATAAAACCCCTCATGTTAATATGTAATGATAAATATAATAAACCTTTAACTTTTTATTTATAATTCATAATAAATAACGACTTAAATTAAAATGCCCCTTAATATTCCTTATATTTCATAACTAGTAACTAATTCTATTAAAATATAAAACCCCTCATGTTAATATGTAATGATAAATATAATAAACCTTTAACTTTTTATTTATAATTCATAATAAATAAGGACTTTAATTTATAATTCATGATATATAAGGACTTAACTTAATTTAAGTAACAAACAACTTCTTCTGGTAACCACTTCCATTAATTTAATGAACAAAACGTGATAAAAAGACAGAATTAAAAGTGATAACATCCCTTTAAAGTCATCAAAACTGTTATAATTCCTTTATAATTATTTATAAAACAAAATCTAATATTTAAATTTTAATCATGTCTTTATCTTACGTGTAAATGATTTCGTTTAAATTGCTGATCTTTGATAATGAAATTGCAAATTTACATGGTTCATGTTTAGGAAATGCTACTTACAAATCTTTTAAATCATAACTTAAAGTTTAAATTGCTGATCTTTGATAATGAAATTGCAAATTTACATGGTTCATGTTTAGGAAATGCTACTTACAAATCTTTTAAATCATAACTTAAAGTTTAAATTGCTGATCTTTGATAATGAAATTGCAAATTTACATGGTTCATGTTTAGGAAATGCTACTTACAAATCTTTTAAATCATAACTTAAAGATAAGAAGATTGCAGATTTCTGTGGTTTATATTAAAGCCACCTAAATTGAATGAAAGACTTTAAAGAAAAGATGATTAGTACACCAATCTCACATTTATGCGTCATAGTATCTTCGTCCATGAAAGACTTTAAAGAAAAGATGATTAGTACACCAATCTCACATTTATGCGTCATAGTATCTTCGTCCATATTTCTAGATAAGGTGTGGACTTTGTTTGAGTTGTACTGTGAGTCTTTTTATGATTTTATTATTTTGAAAAGCCAATTCATATAATCAAAGGGCCACGGTCTTGGTCGGTTAGCAGCAAAAGCAGTAGATGAGAAAAAATAAGATATGTTCAGTTGGGAGCATGAAATCGAAACGTATAATGTTAAGTGAGCTTTCCCCACTACCATTGCAAACTCTTGGTACACGGATGTGTGCTAGTATCTCGAGCACGACACCTTGCCCTCTCACTTGTTCATATGATAGAATAGGGAATTGAGGTTAAAAGCATTATCTCACTTGTTCATATGATAGAATAGGGAATTAAGGTTAAAAGCATTATCTTATCGGTTTTCAAGAAGCGTTATAATGGTGTTTTGCTCATATGCTTGGAAGTGCACGATTCAGAGAAAGCACTGTGTGATCTCCATGATAGACTAGCATGAGGCCACTTTGTGGGTAACACAACCATTCACAAGGTTATGTGGGTTGGTTTTTATTGGCCCACATTATTCAAAGATGCTCATGCCTATGCTCGCAAGTGTCAGGTTTGTCAAAGGTGTGTCGACAAAGGAAAGAGGTTAGTCACTCCATTACAGCCTATTGTAGTGGAAGAAACATTTCAACAATGGGGCTTAGATGTGTTTCGTGAAATTTTTTCGCACTCGTTAAAGAAGCACCACTGCATCCTCAATACTGCAGACTACTTCACATGGTGCAAAGAATTAGTTCTTCTCAAATACGTGAATGATAAGGAAGTCATCAACTTCCTTAAGAAAAATATCATTGCGAGGTTCGACAATCCGACTTCACTTGTTTTTGACAATGCAACACATGTCTCATCGTTAAAATTATATGATTTTGCATTGGAAAATGGAATTGTATTGAAACATTCATCAAACTACTATCCACAGGGAAATGGTCTTGTTGAGTCTACAAATGAAAAAACCTCATTTGCATTATTAAGAAGACCATTTCTCTAAATAGTGGAACTGGCACTCCATTTTAATGAATCATTTATGGGTGGACCGAGTCATGCCAAATCCTTCTCTGAACACCTCTCCTTACTTCCTGGTGTATGGAAAATAAGCCATCCTACCCCCAAACATCAACCTTTTTTTCCCTTCAACTTTCACAAGAATCGCATGGCAGGCCATGCTTATTGGTCCAGCATAGGATAGACACTCTTCACAAGATGTAGGAAGAAATGCAAAACGAAAAAGAAAATTTTTCACTTCACTAGAGTCGTATCAAGAGGTGATTTGACAAGAAGTTTGTCGGGAAGAATGATTTTAGTGTGGGCGACTTAGTCTTGAAGTGGGACAAACACCATGAGGACAAAGGCAAACACACTAAGTTCCAATCCCTGTGGATCAAACCATTCATTGTACATGAAAATCTTGGCCAACACATATCTCATCTATAATCACTAGATGGGAAGATTGACTCTCTTCCTGTTAATGGCTAAGACTTAAAACACTATTTTCAATGATGATATGGGGTTGTGCCCTTCCCTGATTACATAGTTTCTCTTCTTGCTTGTTTATTTGTTGGTCTTGTTTTGTTTTCATTTGTGTAAACAAGCATAATGTGTGAACGTGTTTTCCGGCTTCATTCCGTGTGATAGAATTGAAAAGAGTCTTATGACACCACAAAATTTGGCTAAATTTCATCCTCCTTCTCTATTTTGGGTCACATCTTTGGTCGATAAAGTTCCAATGGAAAATATGATCCATCCATAATGAGAGTTTTGGTCAAACCATGATCCTTGTGTCTTTTCTGGAAACCTTATGCCACACTTGTTTCTTATGTTTCGGTATTCTCACACTTATCCAATCAGTAGATGAGGAAAAGGGGAAAATATAAATGAGAAAACATAAAACAAAAGTCTCTATATGCTTCTCTGAAGGAACAACCTCTCCTGATCTAATAAGTCGGGATCCCTCTTCTGACCACAAAATGATTAAATGTCAATGCACAGTCCTCTTTAAATATATAAATAAGACTAAAGAAGAGAAAGGATTCTTACGCATAAAGGTTAAGAAAGAAAATTCGCTAGGGTACTGATAGCAGAGCAATGTTTGTGTTGTTGTAGTGAATTTTCCAGGGTATTGTCAAAGCCTGCTGGCAGCGGAGCAACACTAGGGATAAAAAACTACACTCTAAAAATTTAAAACTCGCAAACTTCACTACCCTTTCCAATTTGAAACATTGCGATATTGTTGAATCTTATTCTTGTGTTCAATCAAGAAAGGCACAAAGGGACCATGTTTATTCATAGGGTTAGTAGGGAAGCCAAAGTGATATGCACGATTTATCAATATTCCCTCAGGACCAATTTTCAGATATTTCCCAACAACTTAGCCTCATTTGGCCTTCCCAACCTACGCATTGTGCAGTTTCAACGTCAAGATATTGACTTTTCGCTTGCCACTTTATACATTTGTCTTGGAAATTTTACTTAATATAATAAGCCTCATGGTCAACGCATTTTTCATGCATGGATTATGATTATTTGTAGGACTATTTTTTGGATATTTGTAATTCATGTTTGTTTTCATCTTTGCTAAAGTAGTTGACCTATTTTGGTTCATTTAGTACTTATCATATTGAGAATGTGTTGTAGTGGTTACTATTTTTGTCACATCCTTGTGGACTATTCCATTGGATATTAGATAGACCTCTATTGTTGATTTGTTGTATTGATGATGCAGGCAGAAACAGTGGCTTTAGAAACCCCAACTATCACCCCGCGGTTCACCTCTTGTTAACAATCTGGCCTTTTCCTTTTTAACCGGAATGCTTTTGGAAAAAAGGCCAAAACAATGATTTTCCCTTTTAAATTAGGAGCGCTCGACGGTACACTATAGAACACGATCTAAATGAACCAATGGTCCAGATTAAATCGCATAATCACCAGTCACAAGGATCTACGCTGTCCATTACATCCTCTGATCCAACAGCAAATATTCACTCCAAAATTTCAAACAGTAAGTTGATCCTCTACCGTCAATCAACTCGTGCTAGATTCAACGGCTTTCAAAGATTTCGGGTGGACAAATAGCATGAGGATTACCCGCCGAAAAAGCAGTTTTCCTCTCTCCTCAGTTGCTACGTGTCGAATGGTTAGTGGAATCGGGTGCCCAACCTGAATTACCACTTACCACTTCTGCCTTTCCTGAAATACCACTTCATGTTGCGAAACTACTTTCATGATCCAACGACCATGATTGTTCGTGATCCAACGGTCACGATGGAATCACACGATCACAAGTCGCAAGTCCACTGATCAGGCTCCTTCCACTTCAAAGTTGTGATGCGATTGAGATCCACGGACCTGATAAAGTTAAAAGCCTTTGTCTATAATATTTCAAGTCTGGATTTTGGATCCACTCTATTTTTTTCATTGATTCTTAGTGTAAACTAGATTTCCACTTGTGGGATCAAAACCATGTAAATAAACTTCGCCGATCTGATATCGATGATCCAACGGTTGGGATTAAAGTAGCATCAACCAATGATGATTCTATAAAAAGCCTCTCACTTCTATCAATCCTATGATTTAGGTGTGAAACATAAAAAAAACAAAGGAATAATCACTCTGCCCTGAATACAAAGAATCTGAAAGCATAACAAGGATTTCCACAGGATTGATAATTAATCACACACACAACATCATTTATTCACAATAAAAATAGTTACAGAGTCTCGGCCTTGGCCCCATTACACAAATAAAAGACCTATGTTTAAAAATACAATCCACACACTATTCTTGCTCTCGCTCAACTCAATCCTCGCTTCATTACATTTTTTCCTTCTTTTTATCAATCGAATATCATTCTATTCTGTGCCTAACAACTCAATCCCTATTTTTAATCAATCTAACAAAAAATCTCTAATTCCTAGCTCCACCACACAACTATGCTAACAACTTATCTTTGAACCTAAAATAAGACAATTTCTAAGTATTACAATAATGAAATACAACTCATTTATTGAGAGGTCCAACCCTCTCAGTAAAACTGACTTTTGAACAATCAGGTCAATGAAATTCAACTTGCTTAGCCACAACATGTGAACAAACTTTCACATTGCTGGTTAAGTCGAGATGCTCCTGCATCAGACTCTCGAAGAACAAAAGAATCATCTATCAAACTTTTAGGACTTACTCCATACTTCTGCAATTCTATTGTTGTCAACCAACCAGCATTCTCCACTAGTTGTCCTTTCCGTTTGACTAGATATTAGAAATAAGTTTGTCCTCTAGTTCTTTTGGATACTCTTTTCTACAAAACAACTTCGACTTCTTTATTAGTTGTCTTTGGCATTTGTTTTCCCAGTTCACAGTTTGAACTTCATCTCCTGCAGTTTCCTCCTGTAGCTCTGTCTATGCCTCTTTGTATGGATACAAATCTGCAACATTGAAGATAGGCGATATTCAAATCCCTTCTGGCAACTCATTTTCATATGCATTAGCTGAAAACTTTCTTACAATTCTACATGGTCCTATATTTTTCATTTTTAGTTTATTGTAATTCTTAGCAGGAAATATTTCTTTTCTCAAATACACCATCACTAAATCTGCCACTTGGAATTCTTTCTCTCTTCTTTTCATATCTACCCTCTATTTTTATTTGCTGTTACTTTCCTGCAATCTGCCTTTGACATCTTCTTGTAGTCTTTGCATCTGTTTTGCAAACTCTTTAGCTTTTGCACTTCTTGTCTCTTGTTTACCCAAATTTTTGAGCTCATACACACCTCTTGGATTCATTCCAAAAACAATCTAAAATGGACTCATTCCAGTACTTCGGTTTGGAGTATCATTATAAGCAAATTCAGCCTGAGCTAGTGCTAAATCCCATTGCTTAGGATTTTGATACACTAAACTTCTCAATATGTTTCCCAAGCTCCTATTTACTACTTTGGTTTGTCCATCTGTTTGAGGATGGTATGCTGAACTAAAACTGAGGTTAGCTCCCAGTTTCTTCCAAAGAGTTCTCCAGAAATGCCCTACAAACTTTGTATCTCAATCAGACACAATACTTAGAGGTAATCCATGTAATCTTACAATTTCTAAAAAAATAGATTAGCAAAATGTGTTGCATCACTAGTCTTCTTACATGTAATGAAATGTGCCATCTTAGAAAATATATCTACTACAACATAAATAGAATCATTCCCCCTTTGAGTTTTAGGTAAGCCCAAAACAAAATCCATGCTAACTGCATCCCATGGTCGGTTTGGTATTGGCAATGGCTAGTACAATCCTGTATTCTGGCTTCTCCATTTAGCATGTTGACATATCCTGCACTTCTCAACAAATCTCTTAATATCAGTCTGCATCTTTGGCCAATAGTAAAAATCATTTACCTGTGCAAAGGTTTTGTCTTGTCCAAAGTGACCAGATAATCCCCCACAATTCTTCTCCTTTATTATGTTTTCCCTCATAGAACATTTGGCAATGCACAACTTGTTACGTTTAAACAATAACCCTCCTTGGATAAGATAATCTAACCACTGACTTCAGTTATGAACTATTGGATTTTAAACTGCTATATAGATATCTTTGAAATCTGCATCATCTTTATACATTTCAACCATTTCTTCAAATCCTACAACACCAACTTTGAATTCTTGCACAATAAAACTTACCCTGCTTAAAGCATCAACAACTTTGTTCAACTTACTGTTTGTGTGCTTTATCGCAAAAGTAAAGCTCTGTAAAAACTCTACCCACTTGGCATGTTTCTGGTTCAATTTTGGCTGGTTGTTTATGAACTGCAATGCATGATTGTCAGAATACAATATGAATTCTTTTGGCAACAAATAATGTCTGCATTTTTTCAAGGCTTGTACAATAGCATAAAATTATTTATCATAAGAAGAATATTTCTTCTTCTCTTCATTCAATTTCTCATTGAAGTACGCTATTGGTCTTTGTTCTTGACTCAGAACTGTGCCAACTATAACTCCACTAGCATCTGTTTCAACTTGAAATACTTTTTCAAAATTAGGCAAAGCTAAAATTGGTTCCTCTATGATTTTCCTCTTCGGCAATTTAAAATTTTTGTCTGTTGCTTCTGTCCAATTGAACAGCTGATTGATCTCCTTAATTGTTTCAAGAATTGGTGCACAAATCTGACTAAAGCCTTTGATAAACTTTATGTAAAAACATGCAAGACCATGGAAGCTCCTTAACTCAAATATATTTCTGGGAATAGGCCAGTTCCAAATTACTTGGACTTTCTTTGGATCCATTTTCAATCCTTCTTTAGAAACTACAAATCCCAAGTAAAGTAATTCTTCCTTCACGAAACTACATTTCTTCAGATTTATCAGTAGTTTCTCTTTTTGCAGAGTTCTTAGAACCATCTTAAGATGCTATATATGTTCTTCTTTACTTTTACTAAAAACTAGAATATCATCAAAATAAAAAATAACAAACTTGCCTGCATATTCCTTCAAGACTTCATTCATTAATCTCATGAACGTGCTAGGTGAATTAGTGAGTCCAAAAGGCATCACTAACCACTCATACAGCCCATTGTTTGTTTTAAATGCAGTATTCCATTCATCACATTCTCGAATTATTATTTGATGATATCCACTCTTCAAATCTATTTTAGTAAAATATTTTTATCCTCTCAAACAATCCATTAAATCATCCATGCATGGCAAAGGAAATCTATACCTGATAGTGATATTGTTTATGGCTTTGGAATCTATGCACTTATGCCATTCTCCTCCTTTCTTTGGACTGAGTACTGTTGGTACAACACATGGACTAAGACTCTCTCTGATTAGTCCCTTATCCATCAATTCTTGCACTTATCTTCCAACATCTGCATTCTCTTGAGGAGTTAGTTTGTATGCTTCTTTGTTTGGCAAACTTGCTCCTGGTATTAGATCAATATGATGACTAATTCTCTTGATTGGTGGCAATGCATTTGGTAACTCATCCACAACAATATCAGCAAAATCATTCAACAAAGTTTTGATTTCTTTAATTAAATCATCTAAGTGTGTGGAAGTCAAAATTACCTTAGGTCTCCCTATGACAGCAAAATGCATTTCTTCATCTTTTTCAACCTTTTGTAATAGCTCCTTCCCACTCATCAGCCTAACATTGTTTTCAAGTGCTCCCTTGTTAGCTTCATCCTTCAATGGCAGCAGTGTATGTTTAGTTCCATCCTTCTCCAATGTATAAGTGTTTCTCCTCGCATCATGAATATATTTTCTATCAAATTTCCATAGTCTTCCCAGTAATACATGGCATACATCCATGAGCATTACATCACATAATATCACATCTTATACGTACCAATTTGTATCTCAACCTTGCATTGTTCTGTCACAATAATCTGATGTTCCTTCTGTAACCATGACACTCTGTAAGGAATAGGGTGTATTGTCTTTGCTAATCCGAGCTTGTCCACCATCTCTGTAGAAACAGGGTTGTCAGTGCTTCCACTGTCAATTATTACTTTACAACACTTAACTTTTGATTTATAGGTAGTTCTAGATAAATTCTTCCTCTGCGTTGGTTCTTCAATCTCCTTCTCTGTCTTAA
Organism: Pinus taeda; assembly: GCA_000404065.3. Taxonomy (NCBI): domain Eukaryota; kingdom Viridiplantae; phylum Streptophyta; class Pinopsida; order Pinales; family Pinaceae; genus Pinus; species Pinus taeda. Next base: position 2,412 of record APFE031158071.1, on the reverse strand, counting down.
GAAAAGTCCTTCTCAATAATAGGGATTCTCCTACTTCATGGGATTCTTCCTTTTTCCATAAGTCAAGGTTATTCTGGCTTTGCCTTAGCCACATTCACATTCCTCTGACTTGCTAGTTTATTATGAGGACAGTCCCACGACACATTTCCCCATCCTCCACATGTATAACACCGAACATCTCTTCCTCAACCTCTTCCTCTAGGTGCAAATATTCCTTTGTTAAATTCTCCCCTCTGTGGTGGTTTGCTACTTGAAATTCCTACTTCATGTTGATGTTGTTGTCCCCTTGGTCTGGTAGTTCCTCTACCTCGTACTGAGCTTCTTCCTCTATTCCTCTGATTATGTTTTCTCAATATCTTCTCTACTACCTTCAAACTTGCTTGATAGGCATCCTCAATAGTCTTCAAACTTAACAAGATAATCTCATCTTGTATGTCGTACCTTAAGCCATTGATATCTCTAGCTACCTTTTCCATGTCATCTTTTGCATGTCTTGCTCTAATACTCAATCTATAAAACTCTTCTGTATATTCTTTAATAGACATTCCTTTTTGCCTTAAATTTTGAAATTGTTTAAAAAGATTTAACTGATAGTATTTAGGCATAAATTTGGCTTTCATTTTACTTACCATTTTGTCCCATTACTTGATCTTGGACTTTCCTTTCCTCGTTTTGGATGTCTGTAGCTCATCCCACCAGATAGCTGCATGACCCCTTAATCTGGTAATTGCAAACTTCACCATCTTCATGTCATCAACCTCTTCATAGTCAAAGTATTTGTCTAAGGACCTGATCCAATCCATTAGCACTTCTGCGTTTAGACTCCCTTCATATGTAGGAATTTCCACTTTTGGTTTTCCTCCTACTTTTGCCAACATCTTGATGACTTTGGTAGTTTCATTTTCTTCTTCTCCTTCCTCCTCAAAATATTCTTCTGTAGCACTATCATGTCCTTCATCAGGTGCTCTTCTCTAGGCAGTCTCCATAGTGTCCATCCTTGTACGTAGACTTTGGATCTCCTCTAATAGAACTGCCATTGCTTCAGGTCTTCCTCGACCAATGCCAGCTCCTCTCCTTGGTGGGATTTTTGTTGCAATCAACCTTAACTTCTACTCTAATACCACAAATGACACAGGCAGAAATGGTGGTTTAAGAAACCCAAACGATCACCCCGTAGTTCACCTCTTATTAACAATCTGGCCTTTTCCTTTTTAACCAGAATGCCTTTGGAAAAAAGGTTAAAACAATGATTTTCCCTTTTAAATTAGGAGAGCTCGATGTTACACCATAGATCACAATCTAAATGAACCAATGGTCCAGATTAAATTGCATAATCGCCAGTCACAATGATCTCTGCTGTCCATTATATCCTCTGACCCAATGGTCAATTTTCACTTCGAAATTTCATACAGTCTGTTGATCCTCCATCGTTGATCAACTCATGCTAGATCCAACGTCTTTCAGATATTTCTATTGGAAAAATAGCACGGGCATTACCCGCCCGAAAAGCGATTTTCCTCTCTCCTCCGCTACTACGTGTTGAACGGTTAGTGGAGTTGGGCGCCCAACCAAATTACCACTTTTTCCTCGCCCGAAATACCACTTCCTATTGCGAAACTATTTTCGCTATCCAACGGCCATGATTGTTTGCGATCTGTTGACATGGCAAATTTTTGCTATACCAACAAGGGGAACTAACCCGATTGCAGATCCCAATTAGATCTGCTTTCGTTTGGGGATGGCTAGCTCCAATGAGTTTTAAAGGATCCTATAAACTGTTATAGGTGTTGAAATATTGCTTCCTGAAGGAAGATTTCAATTAAATCAACAAAAGAAACAACTAACCTATATATCAAATCCTATCTACACTACTTCTTACTAGTTATGTTAGTCGTAACTATTCTAATCTATCCTGCAAGAGCATAACAAAAGAGGTTAAACATCATGTTACACTGAAATTTGTCACCATGACTATCTGCAGTTAATATGGCTCCATCAATAGTCATATTATCCTCCTTATCAAGCCTCATACCTCTGCTCTTCATCTCAAAACTTCAAAAAGAGAGAAATTCACTTAAAAACATGTTTATCTCTGGGTACGCAAGTTCTCTCTACCTTGCCTGCGTGTACGCATCCCAAACACACTGTACCTGCGTACTTGTACGCTTTGTAAGCCAAAGGATGGGTACATACCCCTAGAAAGGTCAAAAGGCGCGAGTTTCATCTTTAAAAAGTTACTTGTGGTCACTTCTAGAGCTTTCTAGAAGAGTGTTTGACGTGTATTGAGCGCCTCCAGATGGAACTTATCCCATCAAGAGAGGAGCTACCCCATCCAAAAGAGGGAGTATCCCATTGATGTTGGAACTGAATAACTTCCTCTAGAACACTATAAATACAGGCATTGGGCCAAGG
>APFE031158068.1:0-18163 GCA_000404065.3 Pinus taeda | reverse complement strand
AGTTGAGTTGTTGCATGCATGACTTCAGTTAGAACTCAATCAATTGAGTTTGGTGGAGTTGATTGTGGAGTTGATGGAGTTGCGTTTAGTTTGACTTGGTTAAACTAGTTGTAATTAGTCTAACTGCAAATAGATTGATGATGAGTTGTTAAACTAATTATTAACTCATAATGCAACTAAAGAATACATCATTTAACTTAGTTTCATGTCAGTGCATGTTCAGTTCAACAGGAACAAGTGTTAGAGGATCATATTGCTATCAGTTGTGACTATAGTTGTGCATGAGGATTTGCACAATCAATGGGATTGAGTTATGCAAATGAGAATTGGCCAATACCAAGTGATTATATCCTCTGCTCACGTGATTCCTAGTGTGAGGGATTCTTTTGAGGTAAATACAAGTTTGGTTCAACCATTCTCATCCATTCTTGAGCAGGTATTGAGCAGTGGAGGCAAGCAAGCAATGGAATCGATTTGGAGATCAGATTTGAGTTTTATTGTGTGTAACAGGTGGAGATAGTGTTGGATACTTGTGAGAAGTATTGACTATTGTAATGTTACATGTTTTCAATCATTAATATAAAGATAGTGTGGGGTTTTCAACTGTAATCTTTCCCCGGGTTACATACTATGTTAATGTGTGCATGCTCTTGATGTTTTATTGTTATTGATGCTGCTATATTGATGATCAACGTAGAGGAGCTTATGTATTGTGTATGTATTCCGCAATAGTACATGATCAGGATAATATCCATTGAATATGTGTTTATTATTCAAAATTTCTACAACGCTGACAAAACTGCTACAGGAAAAGGAGTCACAGGCAACAGAAGAAATACAGTTTTTAAAACAACAAGTGCAAGAGAAAGAAGCCCAACTGGCCTGCATGGCCAGCTGGGCAGTAGAAGCCTTACAATGTAGGCAACCTGCTAAGTCATATGCCTTATATCTTAAAGATCAATGGTTGCAATTTCAAATTAACACCTTGGCCCAAAGGGACACCATTCCATTTCAGAATTACCATGAGTTCATGGATTTGTGTGACAGTAGCTCAGCAGAAGATAAGGCCAAGTTATCATAATTCTATTTACACAACTTGGCCCTTCCAAACATGAACATGTGGGACTCCAATGCTGCATTAGGAGATGTGCAACTCATGGCCATGACCTTTTGGTTAAACCATGAGGAAAAGAGGGCAGCTGAGATTCAGAATATTATGAACAGGGAGCTAAGTGAGCCAATCATGATCAGGGCAGAACCAGAAGATCCCTTAGCTTTAATATATGCCCATCAGCACCTAGCCAACAACCCTCAAGTTCTCTTAGATTACATTGAAAGAAAAGCTCAGGCCATTGCTCACTTCGAGGACATGGAAAGACTGTTGGGGGATAACTGCATTCATGCTTGCACAAGGAGATGGAACACACTGTCCCATAGTCTGAATATAAGAGAATACCACTCCCCAACAAGGATAAGGGAGGCCTTGGCAAGAGTGCCACTCTATAAATAGTCAATGCAAAATCTGCAGGCCAACTGGATTGGCCTAAAGTTTAGTCCTCCCTTGCTTTTAGGACTACTGGAAGGGGTCAAATAAGAAGAGGAGCACCGGCAATGGGAGGAAGTAGAGAGAAAAGCAGTGTTTCATGACCGAGAGGAGAACATCACCTCGGAAGCTTGGGATGTTAGAGAGGTAGTCAAAGCAATCAAAGATGATGAGCTAGATTAGTTGCTCAGATGATGAGCAACACATTTAGTAAGGGGGTGATGATAAGCCCCAAAAATGGGTAACTTATTGGGCTCATTTTGCCTATTATTCTTGATTAATCCACCATTCTTCATAGTTTATCCATGCTTTTGAATATATTTGTGTTAATCGAATGAATGAGAATAGTCACTTGACCATGAATTCTAATACGTGCTATTTGCAGACTTTTTGACATCTTTTGGACCAAGGTCAAGCATTTATGAGCCAGTTGATAGCCAAATATGAGGGAACAAGGCTGAAGATTAGTAGGAAGGGTGTCTCCTGCACTAAATGGCCCCTTCCTCGAGTTCTCCACCATCAGCTCGAAGTTCAATAGCCCACCAAAGATTATTTCCAAGGGCAACCGAGCAGCTTTTGTGAAGTGGTTGATCACTTGCAGTTTTGAGCAACCAAGACCTTCAAGTTAAGGAGGGTTGTTGGAGGTCCTCGTGGTTCATAAGTAGGAGGGCTTTAAGCCTTGGTATTTTATCTCTTGAATAGTTGTATTTTGCACTTTAGTGCTGCTCTGCATTTCAGCTCATTTTTGAGCTTTTGCTGTAAACATTTTTGTGACATGGTTATTTTTTTAGTAATGGAGATAAATTTCACTTTGCACCAGCTCTGAGCTTTTCTCAGGAGGCTGTAGCTCTTGGGTTTGGGCCCAACCCAAGTTCTAGTACCTCCTTTGTGTACTATTATGTGTTTTCTTTGCATTCATAGAATAATTTATGTTATTTTGGATAAGATCTTGCTTTGTTACTTAGGTTGTTTTTTATGATTAAGATAGATTTTTCTGTTTCATGTTTATTTGAAAGGTTGTTAATATAAAATATCTTCAAAAAGGCCATCAAGCAACCCTTGATCTCACCTCTCCCTCCTTGGGACCATGAGCTGAGACCAAGGCATCCTTGCTGCCACAAAAACACTGTTTTTGCCTCTCAATGCAATTGTTAGGGTTAGATTTCTAGTTGAAAAAGTTGATACCAATTGTGCTTGCATGTTTAGATCTATTCTTGCTTAGTTTCCTTAGTTATCTTGCATGATTTATTTTCTATAAACTTCTGCTCATCATGTCTCTGGTTTCTAGGTCAGATTAGGTCAAAGTAGATAGATCTCTGGTTTTTCTAGTATTTCTTCGATTAGTTTTGAAAAATAGTGTGTAGAGCATCTGTAATACCTCCCTGTCTATCCTTCCTCCATCATACCACTTGCTCCAACCCCTAATTTCAGATTCCTTCCCTTCATTCGCCACACTTTTCATACTTGACCTAATTTCCACATTTTTGTGCAACACTACTCTACCCATCCTTGAACAAATCCAACCACCTTCATCACTCTTTAGCTTCCTTTACCAGGTCCTAGACCTCTTCACATCCTCATCCATCCTCCATTTTCACTTTCCCACCATTTTTCCTCCATCAACCCGGTAAAATCCTCTATCATCTCTTCCTGTAGAACATCCTGTAGAACCCCTACAGACTTCCTGTAGAAGTTCACATGAGCAATTTTTCGAGATCTGAACACGGTGAAACTCTTTGGAGAGGTGCTAGGGACCCCTTAGGCCCTCTTCTCACCTTCCCAACCTCTTGAAAATTCCCACTCCATTTCCTTTCACCAATCAACCTCTGCACAGCCAAAAACAGTTAAAGCACATGCATAATAATTCTGCAAAATTACTCAAAAATACAAAAATTTCATATTCCACCTCAGAAGTAGCTTAGTCACATGCATTTTACCTCTTCAAGAATCAATGGCATCCATTTCTGCAACTCTCATCTCTTTTCTTGCACCAGTAGGGTTAGTCGGTAAAACTAGGGTTTGTTAAGGTTTGCGTTTCTTTTCAGCTTTCAGCTTCTTTCTGCAAGTAGAGTAGCCTCCTTTGAGTTAGATTTCGTCCATCATAGTTAAAAGCTTCTTCTAAGAGCTCATAGGAGTTGGCTTAAGCTCCTAGCGGACTTGTGCCACCTGATCAAGTGATAGCCTGCGGCAAGAGCTAGTACTTGTGCATATAGCACCGTCGCTTCCAATTTTGTTGTGAACAACCGGGTTGATAAAAGTAAAGAAGGGAGTCCCAGGAGTTGCAGCATCATTGCTGCAATACTAGAGCTCACTAGGTATGAGCGAAGAAGTTTAGCGTAGAGATAGAAGTCTTAGAGGAGAGAAAGGCTCTGCAGCTACGTACGCAGAGGCCTAAAGTAGTCTCTGCATCTCATTGCGCGGACCCCTGCAGCTGAGTGCGTAGGGATGTATTGAGTCTATAAACCTATATTCAAGATAAATAAAGAAGATTATTACATAAATTCCTATGTTTTGGCTCTTTACTTTTGTTATGTATGATTGTGATATATCTGTGATGAAATGATGTGTTTATAAAATAATGATGTAGTGATGCGCGGATTTACTTGATTCGTCATATTATTTGAATGTAATTACTATTCAATGATTACATGAAGATTATAACATTGTTTGTTAAAGTTATCAAACACTTAGGTGGATTTGAGTAAATATTGTTCTAAGGGTAATCTACGGTGTGCGTAAGTAGCTAAATTGCTTGTTCAGGGTCTGCAAAAGTCAGTCATAGACCTTCGTGGAGGTCTAGAAGCTAATCCAAGGAAGTTACTTCCGTAAGCCATAAGCACTTAAATATATGTGTAAAGGCAGATCTAGGTCACATAAGGACATCACACTAATCTCTGGGTGTGGAAACTTGATTCCAGCATCCCCCCATACTGCTTCAGGTGAGACTTTAGTCCGCTGACCATGGATTGATGCCGAAAGGTCCAATAGTGTAGGGATTTGTTTGGTGCAACTAACTCTGAACTTGGGTCAGGAACCCCCTAAGACAACAAATGGTTATGTTGCTGGGACCGGGATCTGCATAAATAGATGTGTGATGTCGCATCACTAGAATCCGACCAAGAAGGAAATTGAGAAGTGGTTTAATAGAAAGATCCACGAATTCGCGACGCAAGAAAATAGGAAACCACGCCTAACAAAAGAACAGTGGTTGGACAGGTATCTGTACACAGAAATACATGATATTTTATTTTGCACCTTCCCGATTGAACTATACGAGTGGATAGCTAAATTGGAAGACGTCCAAGGAAGGTGGAAGCTTGATGTCCAATGGTGTGGACTCCAGAATTAGTGCGGAGGTTGAAATATTTTGAAGATAAGATCGTGTGTGTTGTTGACCATTGGCTTCATCAGGTTATAGGAGGATTTGTTACAAGGTTCGTGGTTGACACCTCAGTCAGTTAGAGTTAAGCAAAGTGACGCTTCTTCAAAGGACAGTGATGTAAGTATATATGATCTTTGAATAGGATTAAGATGTTGTTGTGTGAAAACATTTTATGCCACTGCCTTGATGTTTGGACCTACGCGAAGTGGGAATCTCTTCAGAGATAGGGGGAGAACAGGTCCTGAATATATCCCATTGATTGAACCTCTTCTGAGTGACGACGAGGGAGCAACACAGGTTTCACCACAGAGTGTTATCCAGTTGATGAGGGATGGTTTTCCGCAAATACCTCATCCATCCACACCACCTCCACCTTCACCGTTGGTCAACATGTCAAACACAATGAAGTTTCTAGTTTTTAAGGGTTTAGGAAGTGAGGATCTGAATCAGTTTTCATTTGTTGTGAAGGTTATGTGCACATCACAACAAATTACAGATGATAATATAAAGAAGGCTCAGTTGGTTACTACTATGCAGGATCGCGCACTGACATGGTACGTTAAGTACTACACTGATAATCCGTTGGAATCATTAGCAGATACTCAGACCGCATTGAACAAGGAATTCAGTAAGCCTGAGTCTGCCTTGCAATCGTTAATTGGATTTAAGGAAATCATGATGAGGCCTGGAGAAACACCATGGGAGCTAGATCAAAGGCTGAAGTGCAAAATCTGTGAAGCTAATATGAATATCAGATATAGTTAGCACTGCGATTGGTTTATAGTCATGCTCCTGCCCCACCTAAGGATTGCTTTATCATAGCAAAAGATAGGAACCCAAGCGAAAGCCCTAGAAATTGTGATAAGATTGCATGAAACTCCTATTCAGGATGCATTGTTGGGGGTCCAACAGATACATGCAGAGCTGCAGAACCTTTGCTTGGAACTGCAGAGCTTGAAAAAGAATAAGTGGCTCGATCAGAGGTGTGCGAAGAAGTTTGGTGTCTCAAGTGTAAGAACCAAGGGCATGATAAATATCATTGCCCTATCTTCGCGAAATACATCACAGGAGGAGGGCAAATAACCCTGAGGTAGGAAGCTCCAACAAGACCAAGTGTGGGGCCCACACTATGGTGCGCTATTTGTCAAGTGGCAAGAAAAAATGTAACAAATAATTGTCACTTACTACAAAATTTTGTGCAGACACCACAACAATTGTTCTGCGACTTTTGCAAATCGGTGGGCCACAATGAGTGCCACTATAGAAGCTATGAATTAATGATGGAGAGGACGCATATGTATCGAATGCAAACAGAAACTTAGCCTCCAGATCAGGGCGCTAGGGGAGCACGCGGAGGATATCCGGGCCATGGATGACACTGAGGAGGAGGAGGACCTAGTAGGGGTCGTGAGCAAGTCATTTTCTACAATTATGGAATGCCAGGACACTATGTGTGGGAGTATATGAATCAGACATGCTCGTCCTATCAATATTGCACACAATTTGACCACATCATCAAATAATGTCCTATGTTAATGGCCAAGATGCAGGAGAAGAATGCGCAGCCTCAGCATCCTACCCAGAACTTACATATGATGAGGTACGATCCCAGTGAAGAGGACCTGAATGTGAATATAATGCTATGAAGCGGGATCGCAACTGGTGACCATAAGGGAAAACAACCTGAAGAAGGTGGATGGATCTGCAAGGCCCTGAAAAAGGAGACTAGTTTTGATCTGGAGTGTGCAAAGGGAACATTCATGGAAGTGAAGAAAATATTCGTTGAAGCCTCTACCTCAGGGAGTCAGAACAAACTGCTAGACACCAGCATGACTATAGAGGTTGACCCCTCTATGCTTACCACCTTCTTGCAAACTTGTATAAAACTACTGTACGATACTAAGGCTTTGCAAGGACTATGGGAGTTGATAAAAAAGTGTTCCAATAAGGATAATTATCCTGATGGACCCCAGGTAATTAGAAATATTTGTAAGCATAAGGCAAGAATAGGGTGCAAGATGAGGCTTACCACACAAATAGGAGACTATGAGATGGACCAAGTTATTTTGGATTTGGGGTCTGATGCAAACGTATTGCCTAAACAAACCTCGAAGAGAATGGGGAGACCTTCATTGCAGTGGTATCTTATTCAACTAAGGATGGTGAACCAGAAAAATATTATCCCTATGAGACAATTGCAGGGACTTGCCATAGATATAGAAGGTGCATGCACATTGGCTAATTTCAAAATGATAGAAATTATTGATGAAAGCAATCCATACCCCGTGCTACTCGGAATAGATTGGGCTATCAAAATGAACAGGGTCATCAACCTAAACAAGCAGACGATGTCATTTTAAAGAAAATCATTCCGTGTTGTAGTACTATTGGACCCTGTAGAAGGACTGCGCTATACCGAACCGATCCATAACTATGAGGAAAGTAACAATGATTTGGATCAGATCTACAAAATTACTACGCAAGACAAGATTGGGTCAATCCAACGATTTATGGATGGATTGCATGGGACCGCAAAAGTTCTTGTACCTCAGATTCAGATGAAGAGTCAAAACATTGGTAGAACAAGCAGCACGAAGTATCCACACTACGTTGTAACATGATGACCAAATCATAGCGTTGTGTGTCATTGAAGGTAATAAAATTACCTTATTACAATGGTTTAACTGATGTAGATAAATTTTTGGATGATTTTGAAAGAGAAGTTCCAGAGGATCACCACTTTCAGGCACTAGATTTGGCACTGCACACTACGCCCGCTTGGTGGTGGGGTACACACAAAGACAGCTTTGATGAGTGGCATGATTACAGGAGGATGATGAAGATGCGATTTGGTTGTCCTAAAGTACGACTAACTGAGAAATATGATGGGAGGAATGATCCATGTGATCATTTGGTGAAATGGACTAAGGTGTATGGAATGGAGCCGCAACCAGAATGCATGCACTTGTTCTATCACACTCTGGATATAATCCCTATGAATTGGTATTTGGAAACGGAGCTCTGCCACGGCACCGAGGAGTGGGACATCTTAGGAGAAGAATTCTTGATGACTTTTAGCTTTGAATATGGATTCAAAAGCATTGATGAGGCACTGCTAGAGGTTAAGGCAACAATCTTCCAAATTCCGCAGGATCCTTTGGAATTGGTTCAACTAGATTAGAACACCCAATTGCACCATCCACTGGAATGCTATAATATGACTACTCAAGTGGAGGATGAGGATCAAGGAATATCAATGTCCCAGAGATGGAAGGTCACAGTGAGGTTGAAGGTCCGCAGATATAGAACCCTGATATCATCACGTCATTGAAGGCTAGGAAAGTAAACATTAGTACGGAAGAGGAACCTAAATTGGCAAAGATCAAATATTATTGGGATGATGCCACAGTGGAAAAAGTTGTTGAGCTACTCTGCAAGTACCAAGATATTTTTCCTACAAAATTTTCGAACTTGAAAGGCATCATAGGAAATTTGGGAGTGATGAAAATAACTTTGAAACCAGACGTGAAGCCCGTTAAGCAAAGGCCATATCGCCTTAATCCCAAATACAAGGAAAAGGTCCACTTGGGATTAGACAAGATGCTTGAGGGCGGTATTATTGAACCAGTGGAGGAATTTGATTGGTTCAACCAAATGGTAGTTTAGGAAAAGAAGCAGAAGGATGAGATAAGGATTTGTGTAGATCTAAGAAAGCTTAATGATGCCTATTTCCATGTTCCTTTCTAGACATTGTTTACTGACAAGGTCCTAGACAATGTTGGAGGACATGAGGCCTAATCATTTACTAATGGGCTCTCTGGATACCATCAAATCAAGATCGCTCCAAAAGACAGGAGTAAAAAAACCTTCACAACAGAATGGGGGTGTTTTCAGTATATGGTGATGCCCTTCAGACTCAAAAATGCGTCGGCAATATTCTCTTGCGTAGTCATTGCAACGTTCAAAGAGTTTATTCACAAATTCTTGGAGGTATATTTTGATGACTAGATAGTGTTTGGACTACTAAAGCGCCATGTAGCCAGTCTGCGCTTAATGTTGGATACGTGCAAAAGGCATCAAATTGCATTGAACCTAAAGAAGTGCTTGTTTTTTGTCCCCTTTGGGATTTTGCTAGGTCATGTGGTATGCAAGCAAGGACTCATGGTGGACCTCGCCAAGATCGTGGTAATAATCAATTTGGAAGCCCCAAGGAGTGTTAAATAGCTGCACACAACATTGGGCCATACCAGGTACTATAGAAATTTTATCAAGGCTTATGCTCAGATTACCGTGCCCATGGAGAATTTGCTAAAGAAGGATGCTACATTCTATTGGAATGAAGAATGTCAGCGTATTCTGGATGTCTTGAAGGAAAAAATGGTTACCGCATTGATCTTGGTCTTGCCAGAATGGAAGAAAGAATTCAATGTGCATGTTGATGCCTCATGTATTGCATTGGGAGTAGTGCTGACATAAGCTGGCGAAGGAGAAATGGATCAACCTATAGCATTTGCAAGCAGAAAATTGTTAAAGGCTGAGAAGAACTAATCCACAACAGAGCACAAAGGATTGGCTATGGTGTACATGCTCCAAACGTTTAGCCACTATTTGTTGGGTGGACATTTCAAATTTACACAGACCACTCCACCTTGAAGTACTTAGTCTTTAAGCTTGTGTTGGGGGGGAAGATATGAAGATGGTTGTCGTTGTTTCAAGAATACGACTTTGAGGCAATTGTCAAGCTAGGAAGTCTGAATGCAAGACTTGACCATTTGTTGTGCATTGAAACGAGGGAGGAGCCCACTAATCTGGAAGAAGGGTTGCTCGACGTGCAGCTCTTCATGATACGCGTAGCAGACAATCACTTTGCAAACATTATCCTTTTGTTAACCACAGGGACAGCTCCAAAAGGCTACATTGATCAGCAAAAGAAAGAATTGGTAGTACGTGTGGCTAATTTCTCAGTAATTGTCAGATGTTTATACAAGATGGGTTCAGATGAGATACTTTGATAGTATGTGCCCGATTTCGAAAGAAACGGTATCCTTGTGGAGGCCCATGAAGGGGCTATAGGAGGTCATTATGCAGGAAAGGCAACAACGCAAAATATTTTGCGTGCTGGGTTGTGGTGTCCTACACTACAGAAAGATTCTAAAACATATTGTAGGGAATGTGATGCATGTCAAAGTATGGGCAGGCCATCACGAAGAGATGAGCTGCCTCTGAATCCTTAGGTGTTGTTACAGCCATTTGAGAAATGGGATATTGAATTTGTAGGACTGATTCAGCCTCCCGGTAAGAAAATAGGTGCGCGCTACATCATCGTTGCGATAGACTATCTAACCAAATGGGTGGAGGCACAGCTTGTCAAGGATTGTACTGGGGCTACAACAACTAAGTTTTGTTTGAGTACATGCTAACCAGGTTCGCGTGCCCAAAAGTGTTAATGAGTGATCACGGTACACACTTCCTCAATGAAACGATCAGTGCGCTAACAAAATAATTTTAGGCTTATCATCATAAGAGTATGCCATATCAACCTCAGGCTCATGGAACATTGGAGGCCTTCAATAAGATATTGGAGAATGCACTGACAAAGATTTGCAACATAAAGTAGAATTATTGGGACGTGTGCATACCAGCAATATTATGGGTGTATAGGACTACTTGCAAAAAGCTAACAGGTCAAACACCCTTCTGGTTGGTCTATGGCATAGAAGTTGTGATGCTTATGGAATATTTTGTGCCTAGTCTCTGCGTAGCAATCTTCATAGGGATGGCAAACCACTGAACCTTGGAAGAATGACTCGCGCACTTGATGGAGCTCTAAGAGGACAGATTCTTGGTTGAATTTCATCAACAAGTACAAAAGGAACGTGAAAAGGCATGGCACGATCGACACATCAAGCTTCGCACATTCAAGGTAAATGACTTGGTTTTATTATATGATAGTAATTTCGCTAAATTTCCAGGAAATCTTCAGATGCACTAGTTAGGGCCATATGTCATCAAAGAAATCACAGATGGGGGCATGGTTCAACTCGCAAAGCTAAACGGAGAACCATTCCTAGGAAAAGTGAATGGGAGTCGGTTGAAGCCCTATGCAAGAGACCCGGCTCAATGACTACATGACAGTAGGAAAGTCTTAGTGCTCCAGGCAGTTGCAAGGGAGTGCGGAACCATAAACTATGATGCCTGATGTTGGGAGCTATGCGACAAAGGAGCTGTGCGAAAGAGGGTGATGCCACAATGCCAGAAGTGGCGTGAAGGGAGCTGCGCGGAAGAGGGTGGTGCCACAATGCCAGAATCGGCGCGAAGGGAGCTATGCTATGGAAGAAGATACAACGTAACACAGTGAGAAAATTACCATTAGGGTCATTGTTCATGATTGGAAAGCCAAGATACGGTTAAGAGGAGTGGGGGGGTGGCATTTAAGACTGAAATCTTGGGAGATCTGCCACCAATTCAGCATTAATGGATGGATTTTGGAGGGAACAGTCAAATTTGAATTCAAAATCCCCTATAAATTACAGGTGGCCATTCAACAGAGAACACTTTGAATCCTTAGATTTTTTTTCATTATGTTGTTTGTCGCGTATGAATCACTTGTTTTTTGAGGATTTGGTCACAAGTTCTGTGCTTGATACATTGCCTAAGGATATCCAGCAATTTATTTGCAGCACTATGTCAGGACCAAGTGAGACTACAAGCACTGGAGGAACTGTTGCATCCAAAGGAGTGGCCCCATAAGTTGTGAGCATGGAAGCCCGGGCTCCTATGCCTACAGCACCGAGGTCGCCTAGGTTGAAGCCTACACTAGCATGCCAAAACCACAAGTCGAAGCAAGATAATAAGAAGAGGCCAATGCTAGTACATGAGTTTCCTAGAAAGCACTCTGCTACCCAGGCACAAAAGAAGGACAAGTAGCCTAAGAAGGTTGTAGACTTGGAAGCCAAAGAGGGCATTAAAGATATAGATGTTGAGGGCATGGAGCCCTTTTCTAAGTTTCCAAAGTATATCCCTCCACATAAGGTAAAGGTGAAGGTCACTAAGGACCCATACCTAGAGAAATTTCTCATTCATACACCCATGCTACCCGAGAGCATCACCTTTGAAGGTTTGTGCCATTCCACATTTAAAAATGAAAGACTGGGATTTGGCTTATCATGATAGGTTCCCCCACCTCGCGATAGAGAACTAGATGAAGTGGGTGTATTATAAAGAATCTGGTGTCATTACATTGGAGCCAGTTGAGTGGATTTGCGGAGTAAATCAATCGGGGTTGTTGAACCTGCTGTGGGTGCCCCACTATCACTGATCCAACATCAAAATCATCTGCATAAAGGAACTGTTGACTCTGGTGCATGATGGATGTTTATGGCTAAGGGCGCCTATCCCCATCATGGACATGCTTATCCATCAGATCACGCTTCGGCCACATTCAAGCTTGAATCCAACTAAGGAGTTTTGCGGAAAGACCAATGAGAATGACTTGGCACAAAATACGAAGAATAAATTTGACCTAGTCAAGAAGCCACGTGAGTTCTCCATAACACCCATCACCAACCCCACGATCAAAATTTCCACGTGGATACTAACCGGTAAGGTCATGAGGAAATGTCACGCGGATGAGGTTACGGTGCCTGTGACCTCATTAGCTACACAATGCTTGGAGGGCATTCAATTTAACAGGTCGCGCTATTTGTGTTCAAAATGCAACAAGATGATGGAGCCTAGTGAAAAGAAATCGCCTTCACTAAGTGGGCCCGCAGGTTATTTTTGGCGCAAAGTCTATTTTTAGACATATGGATCACGGTCTATGAGTTGCAGGATGATATTTATGGATGATTGGTCATGTTCGTAAAAATAGATGGACCTCTATTTTTAGACATATGGGCGGAGTCTATTTTTAGACTGCCAGTCAAAAAATAGAACAGTCGAATATTATTAGCTCTTAATAATATTTGGACTATAAACATTATCTTATCCTCTTGCAGCACTTCAGTTCGAGCTACGGATGTGGCACATGCAACTTGCAGAAGGAAATACGCTTTTCCTATGGGTTATTTGAGCTATTACGTGATGGACTTCAGTTAGAACTCAAGTGATTGAGTTTGGTGGAGTTGATTGAGGAGATGATGGAGTTGTGTTCAGTTTGACTTAGTTGAACTAGTTGTATTTAGTTTAACTGACAAATACACTAGTGATGAGTGGTGTGAATTAATTATTAATTAATTCACTAATTATTAACTCATAAATCAACTAAAGAATACATCATTTAACTTAGTGCATGTACAGTTCAGTGGAGACAAGTGTTAGAGGTGGGTGAAAGGGTGAGACTACTATCAGTTGTGACTATAGCTGTGCATGAAATTTGCACAATCATTGATTGAGATTTCCAATGAGGATTGCGCAGTACAAGCCAAGGGAATTCGAACTTGGATCTGATCTATTCTCAACCTGGATTGCGCAGTAGAGGTAGGTAAATAGTGGAGGAGATTTGAACCCGTGGTTTGTTCAGATCTGAGTTAGTTTGTGTGTAGCATGTGGTGATAGTACTGAGTACTTGAGAGGAGTATTGTACTATGTATTATTACATTTTCTCTATCATTATAATATATAGATAGTTGGGGGTTTTTAGCTGTATGCTTTCCCCATTACATACTGTGTTGATATATTTGATTGATGTTTCAATGTGTGCATGCAATTGTTTTTTTAATTCCGCAAATTGATGATCAATGGTAGAGGAGTTTATGTATTATGCATGAATTCCGCAAATAGTGTATAATTAGGATAATATCTGTGAATAATTGTTATATTATTAAAAATTTATACATGGTATCAAAGTGAAGTTGATCATCAGATATATTATTCAGAAAGTGATTACATTTTATTTCTTCAAGCAGAGTCTATAATTGGGTCAGGTAGCCTCTAGATTCATCCTTCTTTTGGAAGGTGAGATATCCGGTAAATTCCCATACATTCAATCTTTGTACGAGAAATACTTTGTTCTCACGAATTTTAGATCAGAAGCAGTTGAGTTTTGAGCTGGTGGAATTCGAATTTGCAACAGTGTTTTCTTGGTGTCGAAGTTGAAATGTCTTTCAACGGATTGTGATTAGAGTATGCCCTTGAAGGCAGCTCGAATTATATTGCATGGAAAGACAGGATGGAGGCGGTGTTAGATGACAATGGGTTGAAGGAGTTCATAGATTCTGAAGTCCCGAAGCCTACTGATGTTGCTCAAGCTGAGGCTTGGAAAAAGAAAGACAGCAAAGTGCGAGGATTCTTTGGTGGGCGTGAAGGATCACTTGTATCCAGCCTGCATGGAAAGGCTTCTCCATACTTGATGTGGAAAGCATTGACAGATTTATTCCAAAGCAAGAGCGACCAGAGGAAGTTGGTGCTCAAGGATAAACTCAGAAACATTAAGTGTGGGAAAGGAGAAAGTATGCCCAAGTATCTCACGAAGTTCACCCAATGCCGGGATGAGCTGGGAAGTGTGGGGGTGACTGTCGATGATGAGGACTTGGTGAGCTTGGCTCTCCTTGGTCTTCCGAAGAGTTTGCATTCCCATCAAGACTCTTTCAATGGTCGGGAGAAATTGCCAGGATGCGAGAGACTTTGGTCTGATCTTGTACAAGAGGAGATCAGGCGGAATACTAGGGACGGATCTTCATCAAAGGCATCTGATGAAGAAAATTGTGCTTTGGCTGCCAAAGCAAAGAAGGGGAAGACCAAGAAAGCTTCTCATTCCGGTGTGAAAGGAAAGAAGCAGGACATGTCCAAAGTGAAGTGCTTGCACTGTCACCAGCATGGACATTATGCCACAAATTGTCCGTAGAATAAGAAAAATAAGCAAGTTGTTGGATCTGCAGTGGGGGAGGCCTTGGCCTCACAGTTTGAGCTGGATTTTTCGTTGATCGCATGCTTGGTATCAAGTGTGATTGGATCGGTATAGTTCTTGGACAGTGGTGCGTCTTTTCACATGACAGGAGATCGAGATTTGTTTTCTGATCTGGATGAGAAAGATCTTGGAGTGCACATCGACATGGGCAACTGGTATTGGTACCATTTCCTTTGAGAGGGAGTCTGGTAAACCCTTCGTATTGAAGGAAGTGATGCATGTTCCAGGATTGAAGAAGAATCTTATCTCTCTGGTGTTGTTCAAAGACAAAAGATATGATGTTTTCTTCAGCGAGGGAAAGGCTTTCCTGCGTAGTAAGACAACTGGAGAAACCCAGAAGATAGGGGTTCGAGTCAAGAACCTTTATCAATTTCATGTAGATGGTTGCACAGCAATAGCATGCAAAGTAGAAGGAGTGGTGAGCCGGGATGATGGCGAGTTGTGGCACCGGAGATTGGGCCACCTTCACCATGGAGCTTTGAAGATATTGCATCAGATTTCTACTAAGCTTCCTAAAGGCACTCTTGCGCAGTCAGATCAGTGTAAGGGGTGTACTTTGGGAAAATTTGTGAAATCCACCTTTCATAAGAAGGATAGTCGTGCCATGATGATCCTTGAGAGAATTCACACAGACATGTGTGGACCTTTCTCAGTAGCTTCGATAGCAAAGCACAAGTACTATGTGATCTTTGTTGATGATTTCTCTCGAAAGTGCTAGATCTTCTTCATGGAGAAGAAGAGCGAGACATACTCAAAGCTCTGTTTCAAAGCACTGGTCGAGAAGGAATTAGGGAAGAAGGTGAAGGCTCTTAGGAGCGACAATGGTGGTGAATTCATCTCTGGTGAGTTCAAGGACTTCTACAACGCAGAAGGGATTCGAAGAGAGCTCATAGCTCCCCATAACCCACAGCAGAACGGCGTTGCTGAGCGGAAGAACAGAACAATCGTGGGTGTTGCACGGGCGATGTTGAATGATCAAGGCCTACCCCTTCACTTGTGGGCGGAGGCATGCAATACTACAGTATATGTGCATAACTGTTGTCCTCACAAGATACTTGGCATGAGTACACCTGAGGAGGCTTATCCTGGTAAGAGGCCTGATATTTCCCATTTGAGGATTTTTGGTTCTCCTATTTACATGCATGTGACGGAGGATGCCAGGAAGAAGCTGGAGCCGAACGTAGAGGTTGGGATATTTGTGGGGTACACTGATACGCCCCACAACTATCGTGTGTATTTTCCAGATAGTCGCAAGACTGTTATGCGACGGGATATCAAATTTCAGGAGGAGAAAGCCATGAATTGTTCACTTGAGAGGAAGCCACACTTGCATGCAGATGAGGAGCTATTAGTTCCTAAGGATGAGCTTCAGGATGTGGATCAGCCACAAGATGAAGTTCATGGAGTGGAAGAGACCAACCATCAGAGGGTGAAAGCGCACTACAGAAGTTGAGCGATTGGCTCAAGATGCAAATAAGGTTGTAGGACCACCTACAGCATATCGCAGACAGAGACAGTCACCTGATCGGTACACTGGATACATGGCTCTTGTGATCAAATGTGTCGTGACTAAGCCATCCTCTTTTGAGGAAGCTGTGGAGGATCCAGCAAGGGTAGATGCCATGGTGGAAGAGTATGATTCGATTGTCAGAAACAGTGCATGGGAAATTGTCCTAAGACCGGAAGGGAAATCAATGGTGGGTTCGAGATGGATCTACAAAATTTGGCAGCGCAGTGATGGGCTATTTGTTTCTCAGGGTAAGTATGCCCAGGAGATACTGGAGAAGTTCAACATGCATGGCTGCAAGCATGTTGATACTCTTCTTCCTAGAGGTTGGAGGAACGAGGATGCCACTTCAGTGGAGGTAGTGGATGCCACTGTTTATCGACAGTTAGTGGGGTCGCTTATGTATCTGGTCAACACACGACCCAATATATGCTATAATGTTAACCAGCTTTCACAAACTATGGTTAAGACAACCAAGCTCTTCTAGAAGGCAGGCAAGCATGTATTCCGTTATCTCAAAGGCACATCGGTTTATGGATTGTGGTACAGACAGGAGGATGAGGTGAAGCTATGTGGCTTCACAGATGCAGATTGGGCAGGGAGCCCAACAGACAGAAAGAGCACATCTGGAGGGATCTTCAGTATCGGGTTGACACCAGTTTCTTGGTACAGCAGGAAGCAGAGATCTGTGGCACTTAGTTTAGCAGAGGCTGAGTATATGGCACCAAGTTTGGCTGCATACGAGGCGATATGGATGAGGAAGATCCTGGTCGGGTTGTTCGGGTCACACTTGGAGGCTACTGTGATTTATTGTGTTAACCAGATTTGCATTAAAATCTCGGCTAATCCAATATTTCATGATAGATCCAAGCACATCGACATCAGGTACCATCATATCAAATATTGTGTGCAAAGGAGAATCATGTTACTTTGATACATTCCCACGGAGGATCAGGATGTTGATATCTTGACGAAGGCGCTCACCAGGAGAAAATTCGAATACCACAGAGGCAGGATAGGGGTTGCAGATAATCCATATCTTTTTGAGAGGGAGTTTTGAAAGTGCAACAAGATGATGGAGCTTAGTGAAAAGAAGTCGCCTTCACTAAGTGGGCCTACAGGCTATTTTTGGCACAAAGTCTATTTTTAGACTATGTCTATTTTTAGACATATGGATCATGGTCTATGAGTTGTAGGATGCTATTTATGGATGATTGTTCATGTTGGTAAAAATAGATGGACCTCTATTTTTAGACATATGGGAGGAGTCTATTTTTAGACTGTCAGTCAAAAACTAGAACAATCGAATATTATTAGCTCTTAATAATATTTGGACTATAAACATTATCTTATCCTCTTGCGGCACTTTAGTTTGAGCTACGGATGTGGCACATGCAACTTCCAGAAGAAAATGCGCTTTTCCTATGGGTTATTTGAGCTATTGCATGATGGACTTCAGTTAGAACTCAAGTGATTGAGTTTGGTGGAGTTGATTGAGGAGTTGATGGAGTTGTGTTCAGTTTGACTTAGTTGAACTAGTTGTATTTAGTCTAACTGACAAATACACTAGTGATGAGTGGTGTGAATTAATTATTAATTAATTCACTAATTATTAACTCATAAATCAACTAAAGAATACATCAGTTAACTCAGTGCATGGACAGTTCAGTGGAGACAAGTGTTAGATGTGGGTGAAAGGGTGAGACTACTATCAGTTGTGACTATAGCTGTGCATGAGATTTGCACAATCATTGGTTGAGATTGCCAATGAGGATTGTGCAGTACAAGCCAAGGGAATTCGAACTTGGATCTGATCTATTCTCA
>APFE031158067.1:32663-43203 GCA_000404065.3 Pinus taeda | reverse complement strand
TTTTAGCATCACCACTTGGTTGGACTTGTATCTCTTTAGTGAACTTCACTATCCTTCTTGGTGGACGAAATGTTGGAGCATGGAATGAGTTTTGATGTTTGGATCATTTTCGCTTGTCTTGGATATTCTTATTTGGAAAAATTTTTATGGTTGGATATAACCTAATACATTTAGGTCCAATTTTAATTCTATTCTTTGCTTTATTTTTGTCACATACATTGTTGCTAGGATTTGGCTATTCTAGGGATAATTTTCTACATCTATTATAACAAAGTTATGGATATTTTGTTTTTAGATAGTGATGCTTCATATATGGGCCATGTATTGTGAGTGAATGTTCATAGGGATATTTCATGGTTGAAATTTATCTTGATAATCCATCTATTTTGTAAAATTAAGTATAAAGTCTTTGAAGCTAATCTCATTTTCCCTACTGCTAATTAAAGTTTCCTTTAAGGCCTCCTTGACCAAGAAAATAAAATTTGAATTCATAATGATTCTTGAATCAAATATACACAAAGGATTATGTACTGGTATACCATAGTTGATCACCCTAAAACTTATTTTTCTTCCCCTTCTCCTCTTCTTTCTAGTTCTAGCTCCATAGGTGACCTAGGGCATCAAATATCTCATAATCTAGCCATCCAAATAGTTATATTTTTGGTCCATAACTAGGTTGGTGTGTCCTGAAGAAGCCCTCCAAATTTCATGAGATTCCGATGGTTAGATCTTGAGAGATCACAAGCCATAGCTCAAAGACCAATTGTTTCCCTTAGTTTTCCTTAAGCTAGTTACCTCATAGTAATTAGTGTGCCACTTTTCATTGAAAATTTTCTCTTTGATCCACTTCTCTTCCCTGATTATGTCAATATCATCATTGGTTGCTAAAACATCCCCCCCCCCTTGACCTTACCTAGGGTCCATTTGGTTCTGTGTTGTCCTGTTTCCTATCAAAGCTAACTTTTCAAGGATCACTTAGGAATCCAAGTTCCATAAGGATTTTTAGGAATAGGAATCCCCATTGCATGACCTACTCCCTAAACCAAACACTCAAATCCTCATCAATCTTTCCAAGAAAAAACACGCACCTTGCTTACAAAGTAGGTAAGCCCTAATTTTGACTTTCTCCTTGGAAATGGTGATTGGAATCATTTCTTATCCATTACATTGATATATTATTTGTAATTGGGTCCTCATACTGGGTATCCTCCCATCAGTGAAAGTCCGTGAAGAGTAGGGGGACTTAGCTGAGGTGATAGTGGGCTAAGTATCCATTGTTTCCCTTGTCTTAGCAATTTCCCCTTTAGGATTCCCTTTAGGACCCCTGCTAGTTTGAGTGGTAATAGCCACAAAGAGATTGATTGCAGATCTAGTGTGAGAAGATGGAGGTCAAGTATGAGTAGAAAAATATCAAATTCCTTGGCTACATATATTGTTCATCTAGAGTGTTATGTGTGCCATAATTTTGGGCACATGGCCAAGGATTGTAAGATGCCTAGACCATTGAGGCCATTTTTTCAAAAGAAAAAGTCAAGGGAGAATGTGAAACAAAGGAACACATGAATGAAGGAGTAGCAGTAGGAAGACGTGGCATATGACTTTGTTCTCATGATGAGGTTGTCATGTGGTATATAGATAGAAAATTCTTACACCATATGTTAGGAGATAGGAGGAAATTCCATTTTCTCAATAAAACCAAGAGTGGTCATGTTGTGTTTGAAGGTAGTGAAAAAAATAGAGTGTTTGGCAGTGACAAAGCCAATCCTGGTGAGAAGAGGACAAATGTAGAAGATATTTGGCTCATTGAAGGAATACAACATAATATCTTGAGTGTGAGACAAATGGTTGATGGGGGTAAGGAAGTGATTTTAAATTCCGAACGTTGCATCATATGGAAAGAAGGATCAAAGAGAGTGATTGCAAGGGGATTCAAGACCCTAGATAATGTTTAATTGTTTAAGGGAAGAGTGAAGAGGAAGAAGAGATCAATAGAATACTCTTCTTTATCATATTTAGAGTAGATGAGATCAGTCCATATTATAGTCCATTGGTGCATGTTATATCTACTTGAATGCAACAGTATGTACGCGACTAGTATGGTCTCAGTGGGAGTGTTAGAAACTTGAGGAGTACTAGAAACAATGAGTTTTTGAACAAGTTTAGCCATGCATATTTAGGTCCATAGGATCAACATGCTCATGAGGTATATTATGCTGAGGGGAGCTATGTTTTTCAAGGCTTTTTCTTCATGTTTATTTCTTTTCACTTATTAGTTTTTCAGTTCACGTATTTACTATATATGAGTGGGAAAGACATGTGTATGAGCCCTGTTGCACTATTATTTGACTATTTTTCAGCTACTTCTTTGTTACTCATGATTTGAGTTACTGGTTGGTGAGCCTCATCACGATGAAGATATGTATTTGTTGATACTTTTTATGACATATTGCCATGTTCCTGATAATATATGATTTTATTGCTAATGCCTATGTGGAGTGTTAGAGTAGGTTAGTTAGTCAGTCAAAAAATAAATCAAGTCAATTATTTTATGTTTATAAGAAGGTCAAAATCATAATTTTTTCTCAGTATTATGTTTTGACCTGTCATTTCTCAAAGGAGTCATCTTCAGTCGGGTTATCACTTTGGTCAATAATTGGGAAAGAGTGTCTAATGTTTGTCAACGTTTTGTTGTTGAGTCCAGGTATTAGGTGATGATAAGTGGGGTAACATGGTCTGAGTGTCAGCTACTGATTAAAGGATCTCAAAAAGGCCCTAATTATTAATGCTTCGACCTACACCTTTAATAAACATTTTATAAATCCTTCCACCTATCTCCTTTTTCCCACATTTCATTTCTTCCCCTAATTCCCTAATGCTACCTTAATACTATCGATTTACTTTAGGCCTAAAACATTTATCATCATTATCACCTAATCCACATTTCCCTAGGCCTAAAACTATTGCCTTCCCTAAACATCATTACCCACTATGATTTGTTTATCATCTTATCTGCCCCAACACACTTCAATTATCAAAGTTACCATAGCTGAACATGTGAAATTTGATAAGAAATGTGGGTTGAACGTTCATATTCATTACATCAACACCATAATTTCAAATCATTACGCAGACCGCCATTTTTTTATGTGACTGCTCGCATGTGGTATGAAGAGGATGAGATGAATGGTTTCTTTCCAGAGCAAGGGTCACAGCAGAGTTCAGAAGGCGCAGAGAGGCTCAGGAGTTGAAGGCAGGTTTACAAGTTGTAGACCATTTAAGCATAGCGTGAAATTATTCCTATACAACTAAATAAGTCATCTCAAGCTAGTTTTCAGCGTATAGATTGAAACGAAGAAATTGCAAAGGTAGGGAGATAGTCATCATTCCTGTGAATTCTTATTGATAATTCTCTTGGTCGTAGTTTTCTAGAATTTGTCTATCGTTATTACAAAATGTGTGTTTCACACACCTTATCTTGTTAGAGAACACATTCTTACCTCCAAGAGCGTTGTTTGATTGTTCAAAGCCTAAAATTTGAATGATGAATGCTTCCTAAAGATTTGATTTTGAATACCTTTTAAATGTTCAAATCCTCCTTCCTATATTTATCGCATAATATGTGTTGTCACCACCTTATTGTTACAACTTCTTGAGTGGATTTTTGTGGTCATATGAGCTTGCTCTCATTCCTTTGGGTGTGCACACGTAGTCATAACTCAAAAGTCCAAATCCATCAGCTAGTTGTAGAGATAGGATGGCCCCTGCTACCAGAAAAAAGGAGGTGGCCTCATTCGCACCGAACCCAGTACTTTGAGTCTGCTCAATTCATCCCCTACCATTAGAGTGGCTTTTGAGAACACAGGGTGCATTCCTTTCTGCCAAAAGATTCAGAAACTAGGTCATAATGTCAAACTAGCCAGTTTATTTGCTCTAAATTTTCAAGACAGCAAAGTGAAGCTAGGTGATATGGAGATGATATTGTCTGAAAAATTCATAGATGATACAACCAATCTCCCAACAACAGGGGAGAAATGGTTCAAGGGGGATGATCTAGATATTTTGGCCTATAAGCAGTTTGTAAAACCATAATATATTGACAAGTTTGCCTCCACCTTCCCTAGTATTTATCTCCAAGAGCAACATGTAGAAATTCTGAAGTTCATCCAAAGATATTTCACTTGTGAAGGTAGGTTCAGTAGAATATACCAATATCATCTCAAGTTTCTATGGCATTTCACCGAAACCAAGCCCATCAACCTCCCTTACTTCTTGCTTAAGATTCTAGAAAGAATGGCCACTAAAGTACAAATTCAAAAGGATAACCATGCTTCAAGTCCATTTCATTTCTCTTGGTCAAAATCTTGGTTAAGCATGTTGTTGAAATAAAGAAAATGCCTTGGTCTATTTTTCTTGCATGTATTGACCTGTTTCCACAAACTGGGTCACCTTCAATCAAGGAAGATAAAAAAAAATCGAAGCAAGAACATCCAAAGAAGGAGAGCACTCGTCCAGTTATGGAAATGAAAATTCTAAAGAAGGAAGGTGCCAATCCAAGCAATAAATTTGCACGAAAGCTGAGTAATAAAACTGAGTTGCAATGCATAGAAGATGACAAGGTAGACAAAGAATAAAGGAATAGGAAACATCAACTAAACAAGATAGACTTAAAGTCAAAATTAAAGAAAGGGTCCAAGATGAATTTGTGATGACACCTAGAACAAGATCTAGAGTTAAGAAAACTCAAGAAGAGGCAACCCCTCAAGAAATTGTAAAAATCTATGAAGATAAGCAGACAAATGCACCAGGGGATGAAAAAGTGGATGAGGTCAAGGGACCAGAAATGGTACAATCATATTTTGAGGAAGAGATAGCACCACTAGAAATGGGTGTTGTATAGTACAAGGAAGAGGATCCTAAAATAATAAAGATGAGAGAAGCACTATTTAAAAATCAAATCAAGATAAAATTTCTAGAGAAGCATAATAGAGACATAAAATATGCCATAAAACCAGTAGAGGACAAGACAAAGTCACCCTCAACAAGTGCCAAAGGGAAGAAGAAACATGTTACATTTGTTGAACAAGCTAGAAATGTGGTAGTGAGGTATGATGAGATAAAAGTCAGGGTGTTGAAATCAAAGTTCAAGTATGTGCAACAAATGAAACAAATAGCTCAAGCCCCTGGAACACCACCATTCAATCAATCGAAAGAGTATCAGAGGTGCCTAGAGGAGTTAGAAGAAAGAAATTACTAGGTAATCAATTAAGGAAACAAAACCAGGAGTATAGGTATTCTATTTAGCACATTTAAGAAAATTGTGACCATGAGGTCAAAGAGGCATCCAAAGCTATTAATAGGAGTAAGCATTTTGTGAAGTGGTCACATCCAGTTAGGATAAAATGCAGAAATTTATATGTAAGGAATTTGGTCATGAATGCATAGATTAGAATTATGAGACAAGATTTAGAGGAGGCACATAACATGTTGAAGAGGTATAAGGGGGATTTTGTTATACCTCCACTCATGAAAATTCCTATGTTTGATCCTAAGTCCAAAAAATCACCTGACCTATCGCCATATGTGAAGAAATAGGACACCGTCACTCCAGATCCCAAATCCAAGACTCCTAGCATTGAGGTTTCTAGCATCAAATCATCAAGCAAGAGGAAAAGAAAATGATCAGGATTTCATTTTTATTCTCAAGTTTTGTTTTAATTTTATGGTGTATTAATATGTAAAGTTTGATATGATTGTCATAATAGTGTCATGACAACATTCATAAGTAATGAAGAAAATTCAGGAAATAGTTGCAGCAATTTTGCTACGCAGGCGATACGCACACGTTGCGCACTCACTACGCAGCCCATTGTCTGACCATTTCATGTACATGGTAAAATAGCCACCTATCAAGTTTTGAAGGTGCTGGCATGGAGCATATATGCTGACTAGATCATCCCTCCAACTGCTTTCCATGTGTGAGTTCTAGGAGCATGGCTTTTCAGCGGACACAAAAGAATCTTTTAGACTTTTTTTGTTTTGGTTATTTTTTTCAATTTGAAGACCTTTTTAAAGATAATTTGTATTTAATTAATTTGTTTCTATTTCAAGAAGAACAAAGGATGATTTATGCTTTATGTTTGGATGGAAATCATGGAAAAACAATAGTTTACTATTTTTCCCTAGTTTTGAATCAATCCTTTTAAGGATCAAAGATGTAGTGAAATTGAAAGGATTTTATCCATGTTTTTACTATATATTCTAATGAATGAAGACAAAGAAGGATTTTGTTGGAAAAACATTGTATGTTGTAGTTTTTAGAGTTTTGGCTTGTGATCAAATCACGATAGAGTACTTGTGACTTGAGGGTTACTGACACACTTTATAAGGATTATCATCGTATGATGTTTGGATTTTTTTGTGTTTATTTCTCAGATATTCTAATATCTCTCTATGTTTATGAGTATTATGAATCAATTGAATTGGAGTTCAGTAAATCTACTCTATTTCGACAATCTTCATGTTTTTCAGTTGCAAATGAAATTCCATATGCTCATACTTGTTATTTGTTCTAACTAGCTCTCTTTCTTATGAATGAATGATTTTGTTTATTGCTAAGAAAGGAATTTGTTTTCTTTTTAACTTTTCTCCTCTATGCTACAATATGTCATCGTGTCCAAAGTCATGCCTACAACCCTTGTATTAGATGTCAGTTTACTTGCATAAGTAAATGAACTAAAGGATAGTTGATCTATTTTATCACCTTCTGAATCAATGGCACTTCAACCCATCAATTTCACTATTCAAAAACTGGTTTCTATAGAGATTGTGCCTTAATATTTCAAATCTTACAATCTCAGGAGAGGGAGCCTGCTTTGGCTAGAAAGACTAGTTTTCTAGCCTAGACTGGTTTGTGGTTACCTTTGTGGCCCTTTCCTCGGCCTAAAGGGAATGACGAAGTGATAACATGGAGCATGGTGGTTGTTAGTGGTTATTATAATGCTGTTGCATGATATTCATTGTTGGGATTGTGATGGACAAAGTGTTTAGTGGCCATGCACTAGCATATGCTTTGGATAGTTCTCCTATTGTTTCTACTACATGTTGAGAGCTTATATCATTGCTCATGGAGGCCCTATGTTTTGATGCACATGCTAGGTATTGCATTTTATTGTTTCTGCTATATGGATTATATATTGATGCTCATTGATGCCATGTACTCATGTTATATCATATTTTCGGCATGTACAAAAGAGAGCACACTTATGTGTAGATGTACAAGCGATGTACTATCATTGTGCAATATTTTGGGTGTATTTTTCATGGAGAGACACATGATGATGTCTAGTAGGTGTTGTCATTAGCTATGTATGGGTCAATGGGTGTCCAAGTCATATTCTATTTTGTATATAATTTATGTAGCCCCACTAAATTGGGTGCATGATATAACTTAGATCCATAGAATTCTTGGTTGGTGAAAACAAAGTTTATAAAGGATTCATATGTTAGTCCTATGTATTTATTATAGCCATGTATTTGTTGCATGAAGCAGTGTATGGAGATTAGTGTCAGATGTTGGATTGAGGTTGAAATCAATGCCAAAGGGAGCATTTTTTGGCATTGTAGTGTTGACATTGATGAAAACATGGTCATGGTGTTGCTTGTAATATGCATGTGTGATGGATTTTTAAGTTGGTGGTTATGTTGTATGGCATTGATGTCAACATGCTTATGACATGACTTAGTGGAGGTAATTTCGAGACTAATTAGACATGGATCTAAGGCATATTATGATTCACTTTTCATATGATGCTACTACTACAGGTGGTTGGAGTGGTGGTATAGGTGTTGCATATGCTTCTACATATTTTGGAAGCATTGGATATGTTTCTACATATGTTGGAGGTATTTGGATGACATGATGTTGTTGTTACATGAGTTGTAGATGCTACTACATGAGTTAAAGATGCTTCTACAGGTGTTGGAGGTGTTTGGATAGGTTGTCAGTGCTACTTTAGGAGCTTCAGGTGTTGGTATTGGTGATGAGGTTGGAAGACTAGTGGCTTCTTTTCACTCACTTGTTGCATATTTTCATGCCCTATGTCATTAGTTGCAGACTTGTTATAGAGGCTTAGAGGCATGTTAAAGAGCTAATGAAGGTCTCTAACAATTTTGGTAGAGATATAGTGGTTTGATTTTTCCTCATCCTCTGCCCCACTGACATGGATGATGGGTTGTCAAAGAAAACTAAAATTTACAGTTGCTATAGGAAGGTCTTTGGGAGCAACTAAGGAGATCTATTTGAGTTTGAGTAGTGTTGTGCATGCGACCAAGATCTTCACATTCCTCGTGCAACTTAGCTAATTTTAGTATTATGGAGACATTATTGATCAAAATTTTTGGGCATGTTGTGGGAAACGTTATTGGAGCTTCTAGATTCTAATCAAAGTTGAAAATATCAAAAGGAAAGTGGAGTTAGTGGCCTGATAGAGTCAATGAGCTAAATCTGTATCAAATCAAGCATATGAAGATAGTAGTTGGAGCTTAATAGTTCTTGGTAATTATTGAGTTCAACATCTCAATTCATCTATATATTGGAGATAGATCAATGATAGTTTGGTTGATTCTCTTGTGTGTGGAGAGAGTGTGAGTTTGGAGGATTGTATGCAAGCTATGTGAGTTGTGTGATGCAGAATTTTTGAAGAAGTTTGGAGGTATTGGAGTAAATAGTAGAGTATGTTTTAGCTAGAATTTTGCATAGAAAGCGAGGAGAAGAAATAGTGTTTGATTCCACTGTGTGAAGAGTTTGATTGCAATTTGTGGTGAAATTTTGGTTTTTTATTATGAAAATTGAAGATATGTGGTTGTGATGCTCATGTTGAGAATTTCTTGGTTCCAATATGAAAATTTATAAAACCAGAACCACATAGAGGAGAGTAGTTTGAGGACTCCAGCAAAATCAATATAAGTGATCAATTTTCTCATTCCAATGGTGGTTAGATAGTTCTGAAATAATTGGATAAGTCTCCTTTCTCGCAGTGGATTCCAACAGATATGAGTTTGTAGAGTCGATTGATAGTTCAGGATTAATCAAGCAATCATCATTGATTGTGGCAGACTTTAGCAGATGGTAATCCATAGATCTGCATGAGAAAGAGTCTCCATTTGATGATAGCCATTTATATCTTGTTGATGGTGATGGACACGCCAACATTCAGTGGATCTCCCAAATATGAAATACTAACTAGAGCTCACATAGTTTGGAGTAGGAGTCCCAACAATGGGGTGTTAATGATATGCCTTGGTTGCGAAAACACATAGAGTGGTGCATGGTGATTTTGTTGAGAGAAAGTGTGTTACCTTGCGGAAGGTCAAGTGCGATGCATGAAGGTTCCAACACATGAAGTGAAAAGGAAGTGAGCCCCTTATTAGCCTGTAATAGTACGCAACTTGAAAGGAACACACAAGCGTAATGAAAACACAAGATAATATTTATAATAGTCCACAAGTTAATAGTGATGAATTAATACAACAACATGAATCCAACAAGATTCATACAAATGAAAATTAAATAGTTCAGAAGCATAGCGTAAGTTAAATAACATACATGGAAAATACAATAACGATAGTCTTAATATATTCACAACATATTCATGAAAGTGTTTTGGCTCTGAGCTTTTATTAAAATTGAGAATTCCAATCATACATACACCATTGACAAACCACTAGCTCCAATAGTGGAACGTGCAACCAACAACGTCTTCTCCTCCAAAGAAGTATACTCCCTCTATGCTGTGGAGAAGACATGGCTCACACAAAACTTCCAAGTGCTTTCTAAGACTAAGCCTAGCCAAAGTATTGGCCCTGGACAACCCTTTTAAATTAGTTATGAGGTTTTATTTATAACAAGAGGGGGTGACTCTTCAACTCCCCCTCGAGACCTTTTGACTACCCTCATGAATCTTCAACTTCTTTATAAAATAACTCATTACATTACATCATGACTCTTCACATTCCAATATTGACACTTCGAATTCCACTTACAAATTAATTACAATTAATATTAGAATTTACACTCCTACCATATAAGAAAAAATAGGGTACAAACAAATTGACGGCCTAACAAGACAAAATACTATGATGATTGATTTTGGGGAAAATCTAGCTCAGTAACTTCCACTTGATGTTTTTCAGTCATGTAGCAGTGCCAAGATTGGTATTGTGCAATGACATCCCTAAACTGTGTGATGGTGTGTGGATGGAAGCAGAATCTAGCCTCCATGGCATCCAGGTACAATTTCTTGGAACTAGTTTCTACTTCCCTCCGAAGCATGATCAACAATATTGTCTGCACTTGGACAAGACCACCAATGTAGTTGTGCATGTTCTGTCTATTCACCTCTGTTAGGGTCCCACCCTAACCCCCTTATTTATGTAATGGGATCATGTCATAGTCAAGAGTCAATAAAGCCCATATTAATAATTGTAAGTGGTTAATCTGCAATTAATAACGGAACCACAGTTAGTTGCAAATGGGCCGTAG
>APFE031158067.1:0-17591 GCA_000404065.3 Pinus taeda | reverse complement strand
GTAGACCAATTATAAACAGATGGCTGCGTCCATACTGTGTCTACATGAGTCTATGATTATGATGTACTACAAAATCATTCCTGTATCAGAGCAGTAGTTAGTCCATTAGTTAAAGTTTTTTTGATCTGAGTATGGGAATGCCTACCTCAGCGATGATATAATCTTATACATGTATTTTGTGTTGAAAATTGCAAGTTCTGACTGGGCTCTCCACAAGATAATCCTTGAAATGATAAAGTACTTCACCCTTCCTAGATGATATAAAACCCTAATCTACTATAGGCTTCGCACTTTAGGGGGCAATCTGTTACACTAAAATTTGTCACCATGATTATTTGCAGTTAGTATCGCTCCATCAACTGTCATACTATCCTCCTTGGCAAGTCTCATACCTCTGCTCTCCATGTCAAACTTCAAGAAAGAGAGAAAGTCATTAAAAACATGTTTATCTCTGGGTACGCAGGTTCCCTCTACCTTACCTGCGTGTATGCATCCCAAGTTCATAATACCTGCGTACTTGTACGCTCTGTATGTCAAGGGATGGGTGCGTACTCCTGTAAAGGTTAAAAGGCACGAGTTTCATCTTAAAAAAGTTACTTGTGGTCATTTCTAGAGCATTCTAGAAGCTTGTTTGACATGTCTTGAGCGCCTCCAGATGGTTCATGTATCCCTATGAAAGAGGAACTTATCCCACCAAGAGGGGAGCTACCCCATCCAAAGAGGGGCTTATCCCTTTGATGGTGGACCTGATTAACTTCCTCTAAGAGCATTATAAATACAGGCATTAGGCCAGGAGGAGGGAGGTTGAAAGCTGAACATTCCAAAGGGTAGATGCTGCTGGAATTAGGACTTCCTTGTAGAAGCTTGTGAGGAGAGATTCCCATCCTTTCTTGTTTCATTTGGAAGTGGGTGAGCTTATAAAAGTAAAGGAAAACTCTTGCTGGACCCTGGGAGGAACTTGCACAACACCAAGGCTCAGGTTGTAATGGTTTCTTTTGTTTCCTATTAATACAAATAAGTCCATTCTTCTCAACAATTTGGTATTAATGAGTTGTTTCATATACTCCTTGGTCTGTATGTTGAATATGTTTTATTTTATGAGATATTCAGGTGCTATGTAATAGTTTGATTGTTAGTGAATGCAGTTTTAAAGTGAAGGAGGAGCTCATCTGGATCGACGAGGCTGGACTACTACAACAGCGTTGGACTACAGGTAGGATCTAAACACTTGATTTCTTGTATGGTAAATGCATGTTTAGAGAAGGATTGCTCTTAATTGTCTTGTTTGTCACTAGAAAGTCTTCGGCTTCTAGGGAGGTTGGTTTTGTCTGCAAGATTAACTCTTTCCGCATGACAGTCGGCTCTGATTATATTATGACCCCTTAGACTCCTATATATAGAAAGGAGGTCTTGTCGTTTGTATCATCCAAGAATTATTCATTTATGTAATTTAAAGGAGGTTTCCCCCTTGAAGAGGCTAAATTCTAAGGTGTTTATATTTATTTTCTATCTTTACGTGAGCTGGTTTGATAACATTTGGTATCAAAGCTTTGAATTCTAGGGTTTAGCTGCTCCAAAAAGGGCATGTGGCATGTTCGCTATAAATTTTCTTCTATGATGTTTCAGAAGCTTAAAAAAAACCCATTTGCGAAGAAATCTTGCTGAACCTCAGGTTTGAATTTCAGATCTTGTCTCGCTATATTTTCAATGATATGATCTAAGGAATTTAGGGCTTTTTCAAGCTCCAAAACATCTAAAACAGGTCATAGTGGAATGTTCACTATAACGTTTTTGCTACGAAGTTTCATAAACCTAAAAAAAAAAACCATTTTAGAAGGAATCAGTCTAAACCTTGGGTCCAAATTTCAGATCTTGGATCACTATATATTAGGATATATGATCTGAGGAAGTTAGGGTTTTTGCAGACACCCGAATTAAATCCTAAACAGGTGACCTTGGGAAAATCATCACAACTTTCTCTGTGAGCATAAAATTTAAATTTCGTAAGAAGTTACAGAAAGAGAACGGACTGCATTTTGTTTGGGTATACTTTTCAGAACCTAAGTTTGTAACAGTGATACGTGGCATGTCATACAAGTTCACTTTACTGAACTAGTCTATAATTAGGTGATCGCAGGAGATTGGGAATAAATATTTCTTCAGGAATCCAATTGTGATCGAACTTGTGGAGTTAGAAAGAGGACTCAGAGGGATATTGCAGACCAAAATTTTAGAACTTAAAGATCTAAAAGTACAAAGTTATAGTCTTCTCAAGATCGAGCTCCTAAAATCAAGAAAAAGTGAGATGACGAAGTTTGATGGCAAGGATCCGGTAAATTGGATACTACAAATGGAGAAATATTTTGATCTACATGGTGTACCACTATTATGAAAGGTATATATTGCATCTAATTATTTAGAATTGAATGAATTTTTATGGTATAAAGGGCTTTTTTCTCATAAACCACTTGTCACATGGTCAATTTTCATGGAGGAAATGATATCACATTATGAGGATACAAAGAGAAACACCTTCTTTAGCTAATTGATAAATCTCAAACAAAAGGGTTCAATGGTACAACACATTTAGGACTTCCAAAAGTTGAATATAAGGGTAAATGATATTACAAAGAAGAAAATGGTTGATGTCTTCATAGGGACTTTAAAGGATAACCTTCAACATGATGTTCGTCTTTGGGAACCTTATTCATTGGAGAAGGCATTCAGATTGGCAAGACAAATTGAAAGCGAAATTTTTTAAACAAGGAATCCCACCACTCACAACTATAATTATGGAAGTATTTTTTCTCCTAGTCTTCCACAACCTACAAGGTTTATACCACAACAATTGGAAGAAAAAAGAGAAAAAGGGATTTGTTACAATTGTGATAGCAAATACATAAAGGTCATAAGTGTGCTGAGAAGACTTTATTTTACATAGATTATGAAGAGGAGGAAGAAAAAGATCAAGAAACATCGAAAGAAGAGGATATACACCAGGAACCCAAGAAGAATTGAATCCGACCATATCTTGTAAAGCATTGGAAAGAATTACCACTCCTCAAAGTCTCAACATAGAAGGACATATCAAGAAGAAAAAGGTTCAAGAAGTGAAAGATCACATCCAGAAAGAAGAAATGAATCCGACCATATCTTGTAATGCATTGGCCGAAATTACCACTCCTCAAAATATCAATATAGAAGACATATCAAGAAGAAAAATGTTCAAGAAGTGAAAGATCACATCGAGCGTCAAGAAATGAATCCAACCATATCTTGTAATGCATTGGAAGAAATTACCACTCCTCAAACTATCAAGATAGAAGGACATATCAAGAAGAAAAAGGTAATAGTGTTGATTGATTCGAGTAGTACCCATAATTTTATTCCTTGTAAGATAGCCAAGGAATTGAATTGCTTCTTATATCCAACACCAAAGTGTCAAGTGATGGTTTCAAGTGGAGGAACCATAAATTTCTCTAGAAAGTGCCATAATATCAAGATATCCATGGGAGAATATGTATTGAATAGTCCAATGCTTTCCATTCCAATGGATGGTGCTGAGGTTTTACTAGGAGTCCAATGGCTATGATCTTTGGGTATGATAGCTTTAAATTTTCAACAACTTTCTTGAAATTTTTTTGGGAAGGAAAGGAGGTTGAATTGAGGGGTATCAAAGTGAAACCGGGAAATATAATCAACTCTAATAGCATGAAAAAGATTCTAAATAAATAACAACGGGTCGTAACTGCACAATTATGTTCACTAGAGGATCCCACATCGAAATCATGCATTTCTCCAGATCTCCAAAACATTTTGGACAATCATTCCAAGGTATTTGAGACTCCCAAAGGCCTCCCACATATTCGTAATCATGATCATGCTATTCATTTGATTCCAGGAAGTGTTCCTCCAAACATCAAGCCTTACAGATATCCATATGCCCAAAGGAGTGGGAACTCATTCAAAAGTTGCAGAAGATCCTAGTTCAAATAGTATCACAAGAACTTGACAATGAAGGAAAAATCATATTGGAACCTGAAGCAGTCACAGAACCGAGAAATCGATAGCTATGAAATATATCAATTTCAAAGTATCTCATCAAGTGGAAGAACTTACCCACTGAAGAGTCCACATTGGAGGACAAGAATTTATACAGAAGCATCAAGAAATACTCAAGCGTTGAGGACAACACTTTTTGAAGGAGAGGGTCATGTTAGGTCCCTATACTACTAGTGTAACCCCTTATTGTTATTAGTACAATCCCCTTATTATATTGTTGTGCCCTTGTAGTCCCCATATTGTTATTATTGTGCCCCATAGAAGCCCACTATTGTTATTATTGTGCCCTTACATTATCATTGTTATGTCAGCTCTGATTATATTATGAGCCCTTAGACTCATATATATAGAAAGGAGGTCTTGTCATTTGTATCATCCAAGAATTATTCATTTGTGTAATTTAAAGGAGGTTTCCCCCTCGAAGAGGATGAATTCTAAGGCTTTTATCATTTGTTTCTATCTTTATATGAGCTGGTTTCATAACACGCAGGGAGCCTTTCTCTTATTTCGCCTTTATTGTAATATCTTTTTACATTTTTTGTTTTGTTCATAGAACTTTACATAGGAACTTATTTATTTAATGAGGAAAAAGAGGGATCTTGACTTATTAAGAGCAGATGAGGTTGTCCCTTAAGAGAAGGATATTTATTTATACCTATGACACATGTGTTAATGTTTTCCACCCCTCCTTACTCTACTCGACTTAACTAACAAGGATAAACTAAAAATAAAAGACTAATTCAAGTAGACGGTACTAGTTGTAGATTCAAGCATCATGATTCCACTATGGTTTTCTTTGAAAGGAACGCATTTTTCATCAAAGTATCATCGACTAAAAGGATGCAAGAATCACACAAAGAGAGAGAATAAACAAATAACAATGCATTGACAGTAGCACAAATTAACCAAACATGGCTTTATGTGAAAGCTATCCTATGACTGAAAGAAAATAAACAAAAGAAAAGAATCAAGCGGAAAATAAATAAAAGAAAATAAAACAAGTGAAAACAACCAAGAAAAACAAACAAATACTCGTACTCCTAACCTAATAAAAGGATAGGGTAGTTATGGAAAATGAAACTTCCAATGTACCCATTGGTGCATTGGAATTCATATCAAGAAAGATATTCAATAGTAAACATGAACAAGAAAGATAGGACAATACATACCAAAACGTTCAAAGTTTGAAAAGGCATGCAACAAAGTATGTAAGAAACATGCACTAAAGACATTATGTGGATGAATTTCGGCATTTAGACACATTGCAATTTGAAGATACACAACAACAAAATTTTAAACTACGGAAATGGATGAACATAAAGAAAGATGAAAATTTTCATTTTGCAACCGTTCTTGCTAGGTATGACTCCTCCAATGACTGGGAAATAGGATCGTGCAATGTAGATTGAGGATGTGAAAATTACAAAAGAGAATGATTCTTGATGTTTGTGATAGAGTGATGAGGAGCCTTCAAAGATACATCACTATTCTAATCGGAATTGGAACCGATCTCAAGACTAAGAGAACCTAACATAACCATCATCTCAAGATGAAGTGCCTCAATAGCTTGCAGAAGTTCCAAATCATCAGAAGGTAGATCATCAAAGGCTAGTGTAGTGTTGTTTTAATCAACCTTAATTGACTCGGACTGCAACATTAATTGCCAACCCAAGGTAGGTCTTGTTGCTTCAATGGAGTTCACACTATCTGTGTCGATACACTCTAGCCAAGTATAAGAAAATGCAGAAAACTGTAAAAGATGTCGCTAATCTAAATTGCTAAATCAAACCATGCGTGTAGATATAAAACCACTCTACAGAATTCAATCACGACTCGCAGCTATTAAAGTAAGGGCGTGCCACATAAGAGCTAACATCTACTCCAGCTGGTTACTACCACTCTGTTGATTAACTCAGTGCAACAACATAAGATAAGTAGAAACAAAAGCAAATGTAATCCACGATTTGTACAGCAACAATTAGAAACCATAAATCAATGAACTAAACTAGAATGTACACTAACTATATCACTATAATCCCTACCAAAGAGGAGGGCCCTTCCTCCTTAGCAGGGCGCAGGAAGAACAAGAAAGTGATTAACGAATCAGTTAGAAAGCAGTAACAACATCACTGTGCTAATTGATATTAAAATAAATTCTGAATTATAGAAATAGACTAATGGTACTCTTCTATATGATGTCTCTTGATACATAAAAAGTCAAGTCTTTTATAACTATTACAACTTGAAAATTAAAAACAGATCAGTCATGAGAATATCTCGATTGTCATGCTAATAAAAAATAAAGAAGGTACAACCTATTGCTAAATAAATATACATCAATTGCCACTTTTGGAGTCTTGTCACTTCAAAAATAAACTATCCCTACTGCTGACAGATTTTATGTGAAATAGTACCCACATTTCATGCTTCAATGCAACATCATTGAGCGAATGGTGATTCGAGATGAGGTGGCA
Source organism: Pinus taeda (assembly GCA_000404065.3). Lineage (NCBI taxonomy): Eukaryota > Viridiplantae > Streptophyta > Pinopsida > Pinales > Pinaceae > Pinus > Pinus taeda. The sequence goes on along the minus strand of APFE031158067.1, from coordinate 11,055 downwards.
TCACTGACAATAGCACTATTGGTGTGACGGTGGATCAATGTGAGGTGTAATAGCATCCGATGTGTAACAACAATCTGTAACATCATCTAATGTGTAACTACAATCTGTAATAGCAGCAACCTGTATTAGCACCTAGTGTGTAGTAGCAACCTGTAACAACACTCGAGGTGTAACATCGAACACTTCTACCCTTTCCCACAGTTAATCCTTGCTGCCTGTCTGCTTTATATCTTCTGAAAATATGAACTTCCCAAAATACTTCTTCAATGCTCTCCCAATTATCCACAAAAAGGAATAAAGCCTCATATTATTTGGTAAAATATAGCAAAGTAACATGACAGTAAAATGGATTAAAAAGATAAGAAAACAAAGAGTTTGGTCATATAAGGGCACAGGCCTGGAGGACAGAAAGGTCAAAACAAGGGAAAAAATGTGCAAAAAATAGGTAAAAAATCACACCCAACATCTCCCCCCCACTGAAGCAACTACATGTCCCCATGCAGAATCTCAGGTCCTTCTACTGTGCCCCCGGTGGAAATCTGTGAGATTGTAGGCACCAATAGTATCATCGCCCAAATCTCTAATTCCTTGATCATCCATTAACTGAAATGGCAAGTATTCCTCTTCATAATCACATAACTAATAATTGGGCTGATACTCCTCCAATGGAAACCATATCAAAGGGAATTTGAACCTAAGGCCAATCCAGAACGCCCCCAGTGTCATCACAATCTGAGCATATTTCGACACCCGTGTAACAACAGTCACAAAGTTCTTGTACTCAAAAGGGTCCCCTTCCTACAACTCTGCACTACATGCCTCAATGCACTTGAGACATTCGACTAGCACTTGGCTCTTCATATTTGCAAACATGTTGAGCCAGATCCTCACGATTCTTCTTCTGTAAATGGCTGATTGATCTATGATTTCCAAATTGCTCAGGAACTTCCTAAACTCTCACCAGAGTTTGTAATCCATTCCTAGTTCAGCCTTGGCCCACAATGATGTTGTTTCCTTGTTGGCCTCAGCTGTTTTCTTGGCTAGTTGCCACTCAATCTGATTCCTCATAAATGAGAGGAATGCTCACAACTACAAGTCTCCCATGAAACAAAGGACACTCACCACCATCCTTGTGCTGACATGTTCACACATCATATTGTGCAAGAAAAGCTCGCATAGCAAATTCTCATCACCAAAATCATAGAAACGGAAAATTTCGAAAAAGGTGTGGGTTAAAGAACCCATATAGGACCTGTTCTCATAAACTACCCTTAACTGAAATAAGTAGTAACATTCCCACAGGAACACAAGATATGATGGGGATGATTGCCTGCATTCTAGTAGGTTTAGAGCAAGGTCATGGAGTTTGTTCTTATCAAATGTCAGGTCGAAGACCTCTTGATGCAGCTGATACAGCTGTTCATCCTTTTTCTTCATAATTTCTTTATTCCTCCGTGCCTCCTCTTCTCTTTCCCATTCTTCTTTTAGCCATTTTTCTCTTAGGGAATCCATCATTCTTTTATGCATCCTGATTGGAATCACTCCCTCCTGTAGAGAGAGTGCCAACTACTTCCATTTTTGTAGCTATGCCAATAACAACAATTTCTCAAAACACCATCCTTCATCAGGACCCTATGTTCTTCCGCATGCATTACCACTTGAGGGTGTAGCAGCCTCATGAGGGTGAAACTGTCCCACCTTGGCTGTTGGTTCTTGTGTAACAACAGCTTCGTCAGTGGGTTTTCTCACAGTTTCTTTACCTTCCTGCTCAACTTCCATTTTCACTGCTGGTTCTTGTGTGGTAGCAGTGATATTCATAGGTTTCTGATCATTGATTTCCTCCAAACCAGCTTCGGTCTCTACTGTTGGTTCTTGTGTAACAACAATATTTACCGTCAGCTCATGGATATTATCTTTCTCTTCCTCGTCTTGGTTGATTTCCTCCTCCACTGTTGGTTTTGATGAAACAATAGTGTTAGCCAAGGGTTCCTGTGTATCCATTGCTTGATAACTCTCTGTGGATTGTGTTGTCTTGGTTGCTGGTTCTTGTGTAGCAGCAACATCCTTGACAGGCTTTGATGTAACAACTTCCTAGATTTTAGTTTGAGTCCCCCTCGAGGTAGTGTCTGCTACACAGACTTTGAATCCTGCTTCCACCAACTTCTCAGCACATGCTACGCACAAAGTGCCCAGGATTTCTCCCCTTCTGGCCCTGTCCATGGCCTTTGCCAAAGTATCTAGCCTTGGGTCTCTTGGATTTGCCTTTCCTACTGCTAGCTGTTCTCTCAATTCTTTAATTTCTTTTTCTAAAATTTCAATTTTCGAGAGCAAAGACTGAATTTTGCTCTTACCAGGTGAAGGAGGTTTTTCTGGCTGAGATTTCTCTTCATCCTTCTACTCAATTGCTTCTTTGTTCTTTCTCAACATGGATGGTGACTCTGGGTGCCCGCTAACCCTTATTCTTTGCTTCAACCTTCTTTTTCCAATTGGTTTATCAACTGAGTTCTTACTGACCCTCACTGTCGAGGACTAGGGTTGCTCCTTTGTCACCTTTGGAGTTTCCCCAACTATCTCTGTTTGCCTTTTGCGAGTGGTCCTAGGCCTTTTTCGCATGAACTCTTCCCAATTCTTGCCTTGTTGGCTCAGGGCATCCAACATAATGAGTTTAATAAGGCCATGGTTAGTAACACACATTTCTGGATGTGTAGCCATTTTCAAAGCCGTGGCCATGTGCCTAATATTGCCCAACAAGAAATAAGGAAGGTTGATCAGCTGCGGATGCTGGAGATGGTTCAACAATGGAAAATGATAATTAAACACAATTTTTTCCCTTCCCTCACAAGTAATCTACTTAATGAGGAAGAGAGAAACATTTGCCCATAGCTGGGGGAGTGATAGTCTATCAATTCCCCTACCTTTCTTAACCAACGACCCGCTTTCCTGGAGAAAATCCCCTTTCAGTGAGGGGTCATTAACCTTCCTAGTAAACCATCTCTTCCCTTCTCCTAGCAATCCTATTACTCTAGCAATAACTTGTTTTGTGACCTCCAATTTCAACACTCTGACTTCTGTCTGGCTTCTCCCTAGATTCTTTGGAAATTCCATGGCTATAACATTGTCTGATCCTTCCAATCTCCAGAAGAATTCAAACCAACCTGCATCTTTGAAAACCTAGCATGCTTCAGGGAAACCTTCCAGGGCTTCTGTAGACATTGTCTCATGTTGTATTGCTGCTCCTCCCATTGCTTATGCAATTCAGTGCTGTTTCACCTACTTATCCTTCCCTTCGACACACACTCTAGTTTTTTCAGCCTGTACTGCTATCTTCCTCCTCCTTGAACACTCTGAATGGGGATTCAACACTTCCAACAGGGGTAAATGGTAGGGTGGCAGGGTGGCACAAGTGAAGATTTTGGATTAGGATTTGCCACGCATGGTTTGTACTGCACAATGAGTTTTTCCTTAATGGTGAGTCACGGGGAGGTCTTGTCGATGGTGCACTTACCCTTTTTGGTATGATTCGGAATTAAGTAACAATAACTATCGGGTCACATTCCTTAACTGTTGGATTTTTCAAATAATTACGAATCATGCGATGATCATGTCGCAATATGATTGTTCCAACCCCCCCCCACCCCCCCCCCCCCCCCTCCCAACTTAATTATGACATCTATCCTCAGTTGTCAATAGTCATGTTAAGTTTCCATAATTACAAAATAAAAAAAATTCAATATTACCTTTTTGATGACATACATAGCTGATGTGGGGCGAAGTAATGGGCGGCGCGACGTCAAATCATACTCAGGCAGCGAGACACGCGGACTGAATTCTAATGACGAGGATCACGGTGATGTTTTTGATATTTCTTACAATAAAATATCTCGTTTTATTCCTGAAAGGTTGTCGGATTTTACAGATGTAATAGCCAAGATGACTGATATATTAATTTAATTTCTACAAAAAGATAAAGAAGAAAAGATCGTGTAACAACACTTATCGCGTGATATATTTTGGAATAACAAATGTTGTTACAAAGAGTGTAACAACCGCCACCAGGTGGTTTTCAAATACTACAAAAGTGTCTATCTACACCTGAGAAAGGTTTTCACAACCATATTATTATTATTATTACATTTTTTGTTTTTGAAAGTTTGAAGGTGTAACAACCGCCACTAGGTGGTTTTCAGCTGTTACACTTATTGGAAAAATTAAAATTTTTGCAGCACAGGGGGAATTTCCCCTGTTCCTATAACCTGTAGATCCGAATTTGTGACAATGTTGACAAATGAATCCTTCAAGGTAGGTTTGTGATACAACCAATGATGGTGCCCATTTGCAAGTAATGGTTTCCTCGCACTTTCAGTGGTCACCAAATTTACAGTCCCATTGTCAAAGACTGCATCTACGTCATAAGGACCTAGCCATCTGGTGCAGAGCTTACCCTTGAAGTCTTTAAACCTTGAGTCATATAAGAGAGCCCAATCTCCTTTCTGTAACTGCTTCTTCTTTATAAATCTATCATGCCACTTAGCTCTCTGCTGCTGGATAATCTCTATTTGTTGGATAGCAGCCAACCGTTTTTCCTCCAATTCATTGAGCTAGTTCAATCTCTACCTTTGTGCTGTAGCCAAATCCAAATTGACTTGCAATGGTGTCCTTAGTGTCTTGATTTCAAATTCAGTGAGGAATAAAAGCTTCTTGCCATACACAAGTTCATATGGTGAGAATCCAATGGTGTTCCTCCATGTAGTCCTGTATTCCCATAACATTTCTGGAAGTTTGTCAGCCCAATTTCTTTGATGACTAGCCACAATCTTAGTAAGGACCCCCTCAATGACTTTGTTAGTGGTTTCTACTTGGCCATTTTCTTGTGGATGATAAGGCATTGTGATTCTGTGATGGATTTTATATTTCTTGACCAACTCCTGGATCTTATGAGATGTGAATTGTGGCCCTTTGTCTGTGACTATCTCTCTGGGTATGCCAAACTGGATGAAGATGTCTTCAAACAAAAAGTCTGAGACAACTTTCTCCCTGGCTCTGGTTAGTGCCTTTGCCTCAACCCATTTTGTGATATAGTCAGTACAGACCAAGATGTAGGATCTCTATCTAGATGAAGGATTGATTGGTCCCACAAAATCTAGAGCCCACTTCTCAAAAGGTTCTATGACGATCTGGGGCTGTAATGACATCTCATCTGATTGCAGTGGTTGACCCATCCTTTTACAACTATCACATCCCTTCACAAACTTCTTGGCATCATAGAATATTGTTGGCTAGTAGTACCCTGTTGAAAGGGCTTTGTATCCTATCCATTTGTCTGTGAAGTGTCCTCCGAAATGTTTGTCATTACAAGCTTTGATAATATCAAAGACCTCGTGCTCTCTAACACAACGTCTAATCTGGCAATCAGGTCTAGTTTGGTAGAGGTTCCCATCTATCCAAGTATATGTAGCACTTTTTTGTATGATTTTCCTTTTCTCCTTTGAGGAAAAATACTAGGGAAACTTCCCTGCAACAAGATAATTGGAAATATATGCATACCAAGGTGAGTAAGTAGAAATAGCAAAAAGATACTCATCAAGGAAAGAATCTTCAGTAGGAGTGCAAGTGTCATCAATAGTTAGCCTAGAAAGAAAGTTAGCTACTACATTACCTTTTCCAGGCTTATATACAATAGTGATATCAAACTATTGTAACAACATTAACCAACGTGTAACCCTCCCATTTGTAATTGGCTTATTCATTGAAAAATGGATGGCAAAATGCTCAATGTGTACAAATACTTGATATCCGATGATGTAATGCCAGAATTTATTGATGGCATGCAAGACTGCTAAGAACTTCTTCTCGGTCACTGTGTAGTTGAGTTCATCTGGAGTTAGATTTTTGCTTATGTAGTAAATAACATAAGGCTTCTTATCCTCCAGTTGGCCCAAAATGACACCTACAGTAATATCCAATTCATCCATAGTTATGTGAAACAATAGTTCCCAATTAGGTCCTCGCAAGACCGGAGCTACTCATACACAACATTTCAGCTTTAAGAAGGCCTACTCACACTTCCCTATCCACAAGAAATCAACATCCTTCATAAGCAAGGAAAATAATTGAGATGCAATTCTTGAATTTTTTTCTATAAATCTTCTGTAATACCTTGCATGCCCCAAGAAACTATGTACCTGTTTCTATGTTTTGGGGGTTGGGATTTTTAGAATTACCTCTATTTTGCAGGGTCTACCTTGATTCCGTCATCATAAATGTAATGTCCAAGCACGATCCCTTCCGTCATCATCATGTGACATTTCTCAGTGCTCAAGGGAACATTAGTTTGTACACATTGCTCTAGCACTTTTTCCAGATTGTCTAATGCTGTTTCAAAAGGATCTCCATAAGATGTGAAATCGTCCATGAAGATTTCCAGACGGTCATTGAATAATTTGAAAAAAATTCTGAGTATTTCCCTTTGAAAGGTTGTTGTTGCACTATAGAGCCCAAAATTTCGCACTCTGTATGCGTAGGTTCCCCAAGGACAAGTAAACGCCATTTTATTCTAGTCTTCTGGGGCAATCTACATCTGATTGTAGCCACTAAATCCATCCAAAAATGAAAAGAATTTCTTTCCAGAGAGAGTATCAAGGACCTAATCTGTAAATGGTAATGGAAAATAGTCCTTCTGAGTGGCCTCGTCGAGTTCTCTATAGTCCACACAGACTCTCCACTTGCCATTCTTTTTAGGAACGATGACAAGCGGTGACACTCACTGACTATTAGATATTGGATAAATAAAATTATCACTTAGGAGTTTTTGTAGTTCTTCTTTCACCACTTCTTTTAGTGCAAGGTTCATGTGGCGTTGTGGCTGTCTGACTGGTTTGTAGCCATCCTTCAGATAAATACAGTCAGTGCATTGGTTAGGGTGGATCCCTTTCATATCCATATAATCCCATGCAAATGTCTTTTTATACTTTTGTAACATTTGTAATAGCCCTTGGTTCCTTTCTGCAATCAAATTGGGATTAACATTCAAAAAATTTCTAGATTCAATCTCAATTAGACTGTAAGCAATATTCGGAGTGGTTCTCATTTGTTCAAAATCTATATCTTCCACCTCTTCTTCGTTTGAATTTTTAATAGAAGCAACAGAAAGTGAATTACTAATAAAACCATTAATAACATCATCTTCTGTCTCATCTTTGAAATACTGGGCTTTCCCCAAAGTGAGGAGTGGCAGATGTTGCGTTGTGTTATATTCTTTCCACGACTAGCCAACGTAGTTTACGGGGGGGTTACAGGGGGGGCAGCAGTGCCTCCTGTACGGGGTGTTTGATGGGGGCAATTAGCCCCCTGGGGGAATTTTTTCTGGACCCTATACTAGGTTAAGTGGACCTACCTATGGTTTTATGCATGGTTTTCGCACATGGTTTTGGATGCGATGGTTTTTGGTCCATGGTATTGGATGCTTCAACATGTATAAATATCTATTGTAACATTGAAAGGAACATAATGAAAAATCAAGCTGGTAGTCCCGGTTTTGGGATCCAGGGAAAAATCTTTGTATATATGTGTTTTATGTGTTATGCTCTCGCATTTTTTATTTTCTATGTTTTAGAATTCATATGGAGGTAATTTCTGTACGGCGTTAAAACCTACATTTGGTATCGGAGTTGTTTTGGCTTCAAGGGGATACCTTTAATGCTGAGGGGTTTTGCTGGGGCCTATGGTAGACTCTATTCAGTGGGAGATCTGCAGGATCGATTTTGGTGGTGAAAGAAGATGGTGAGCAGTGGAAAGATAGAGATCAAGAAATTTAATGGTCAGATTTTTGAGTTATGGAAACTCAAGATGGAGGATCTGTTGGTGGATAAAGATCACTGGATCGTGGTAGATCCAGGTACTAAACCAATGGGAGTGTACGATGAAGAATGGAAGAAGTTGGATTGGAAGGCAAAGAGCACAATACAATTGTGTGTCTTAGATTCAATATTACTGAATGTATCAGGGGAAGCTATGGCAAAGGATTTGTGGGAAAAGTTAGGGACTTTGTACCAATCTAAGTCTCTGGTGAATAAACTGTTCCTGAGAAAAAAGATGTATAACTTGAGGATGAAAGATGGAGACTCGGTGATAGAGCATATGAATGCATTTAATACTATGGTAGGTCAGTTATTATCTGTTGATATTAAAATTTCAGATGAAGATAAGTGCATTAGTTTGTTGTGTTCTCTACCACATTCATGGGATAGTTTGTTTATTGCAATAGGTAGAAATGCAATTGCCTTGCAGTTTGCTGAAATGGTTTCATTTTTGCTGACGGAGGAGATGAGACCGAAAAATATGGAGAGTTAGAATGGTGATGCCTTGCTTGTACGAGGATGGTCTTAGAATAGAAACAAAAATAAGTCATCGAGTGGGAGATCTAAATCTAAAGGGAGATCTAAATCCCTAGGAAAACCTGTAAAGGTGGTTTATTGGAAATGCAGAAAGGAAGGGCACTACAAAAGGGACTGTAAATCTAAAGCTCCTGACAAAGGAAAGGGATCTAATGATGCTCCTTCTGCAGAGGCCGAAACCACCTCAGATGAAGGTGGGGATGTGTACTTGGCTTCTTCAAGTACACATGTAGATCATGATGCATGGTTGATTGACTCAGGTGCATCCTTTCACTTCACTTCCCATAGAGAGTGGTTCTGCGAGTATGAGAAATATGATGGTGGTGATGTCTTCTTGGGGGATGACAGGAAGGCTAGAATCATTGGTCGCTGAAAGGTAAAGTTCAAGTTGCAAGGTGGAAGGGTTAGAAAACTTCCAGGTGTTCTACATATTCCTGCATTGGCCAGAAATCTGATTTCCATAAGCACGCTGGATGATGTAGGTGTAGAAACGGTGTTCGAGAAGGATACCTGCAAGATGGTTTGGGGAGCACTAGTATTGATGTGGGGAGTTCAGATTGGAACTCTGTACAAGCTACAAGGTGGCACTGTTGTTGATGGGTGCAATAGTTCTGTGGTTCCTAAAAGTGGAGAAGAAAATCTAGTGGTCTCTAGAGAGAAGGCCATGTTGTGGCATCGAAGGCTTGGACATGTTGGAGAGAAGGGCCTTCGAATACTTTATGGTAAAGGTATGTTAGAAGGTATGAGTAATAGCTCTCTGGATTTTGATTTCTGTGAAAATTGTGTATATGGGAAGCAAAATCATGTGAATTCCCCCCTAGTGGTAAGAGGGTGAAACATATATTAGAGCTTGTGCATAGAGATGTGGTTGGACCTATGAAGGTTCCATCACTAGGTAAGTCTGTGTACTATGTATCATTTATAGATGACTTCTCAAGGAATACATGGATATATTTCCTTAAGAAGAAATCTAAAGTCTTTGACAGGTTTAAAGAATTTAAGGCTTTGGCGGAAAACCAGATAGTGGAGAAGATAAAGGTGTTGAGTTTAGATAATAGTGGAGAGTTTTGCAACAAGGAATTTGAAGAATTCTATAAGAAGTGTGTTATAGCACAAAATAATACTACTTCATACACACCTGAGAAAAATGGAGTTGCAGAAAGAATAAACAAGATGTTGATGGAAAGGGCAAGAAGCATGCTCAGTGGTGTCAGGTTAGGACAAGAATTCTGGGCAGAGGCGGTGGAGACATCATGTTACCTAGTCAACAGATCACGTTCATCAGCGTTGGAGGATAAGAGTCCACAAGAGATAAGGACTGGTAAGAAACCCTCTCTTTCACATTTGAGGGTATTTGGATGTGATGCGTATGTACATGTTCCAAAGGAGAAAAGAACAAAATTGGATAGTAAATTTGAAAAGTGCATCTTTATTCGGTATAAGGATGGTTTAAAGGGTTATAAGATTTGGAACCCAGTAACAAGGAAGGTTGTTTACAGCCAAGATGTGGTGTTCAGAGAGGTTAAGGATGTTATTAAACATGAAGTCCAACCAAAGGAACCTGAGAAGATAGAGTTTGAGCTAAAGGAGGAAGAATCGAACTCTACAACAAACGAGGAATCAAAAGATGAAGAGCCACAAACTCCAGGTGTGAGAAGATCAGTTCGAGAAAGAAGGTAGCTAGAAAGGTATAGTCCATCTTCTTTCTGTTCAAATTTTGCTTTATCTATTACTAATGATGCTCCCATAACTGTGAAGGAAGGAGTAGATTCATAGGATGGCAAACTCTGGAAAGAGGCCATGGTTTATGAAATGTTATCTTTGCACAAAAATGAGGCGTGGGATTTGGTGGAGTTGTCAGCTGGAAGGAAACCCATTGGCAACAAATGGGCGTTTAAGAAGAAGACAAATGTAAAAGGAGAGGTGGAGAAATACAAAGCTCGGTTGGTAGCAAAAGGTTATTCCCAGGTGCCCGGAATTGATTATGGTGATATTTTTTCTCCTGTTGCCAAGGTAACTTCTATTAGATACTTTTATCTGTTGCTGCTGCTTTTGATTTTGAGGTAGAACAGATGGATGTGAAGACAACATTCTTCACGGGGATCTAGAAGAGGAAATCTACATGAAGAAACCTAAAGGCTTTGCAGTGAAGGGTAAGAAAGAACTAGTATGCAAGTTAAAGAAGTCTATCTATGGGTTAAAACAGTCACCAAGGATGTGGTATCAGAAATTTGATACATTTATACGGGGACTTGGCTTCACCAGAAGCAGAGCAGATCATTGTGTGTATTTTAAATTAATTGGTGACCGTGTTATTTATCTGGTCTTGTATGTGGATGATATGTTGTTGGTTGGAAATGACAAAGAAATTATCCAGGATTTTGAAGACCCAATTGTCCTCCAAATTCGACATGAAAGATCTTGGTGCTGCAAACTATATTTTGGGCATGGAAATTAAAAGATATCGGGCAAAGAGGAAGCTCTGGTTAAACCAGAGGAAGTATGTCAAGACAATACTGCAGAGGTTTAATATGCAGGATAGTAACCGGTGAAGGTTCCTATTCCTGTAGGTGTGAGGTTATCTACTGAACAGTGTCCCAAGACACAATAAGAGGAAGAGGACATGTCCCGTGTTCCATATGCAAGTGCAATCAGTAGCTTG